>PVLA01001087.1:219870-279173 GCA_004027455.1 Hydrochoerus hydrochaeris
GGGCTGGAGCTGGGCAAGCCCCAATTGCTGTACCGGCACACCTTAGAGTCAGGCAACTCACGATCGAACTGAGATTGCGGCCCTGCCAAGAGCATGGGTTGGTGAGCTCCAGACCCTCGGCTGGGGGGGGGGGGGGCACTGTGGCAGGGAATGGAAACAGCCAGTCAAGCTGCGTGAACTTTGGTGAGTGACAGGAAATGGATTCCCCAGATCAGAATGACCGGCTAGGCGAAATTTTGGAGTTGGGCAGGGGCAGTTTGAATCAAAACCCAAGGTGGCATCAGTGGACGACTCCTAGTCCAAAGCAGATTGGTGGGATCTGCTTGGGCTGGGCCAGGCCCTGGTTGAAACCCAGTAGCCGGGGACGAGGCTGCTGTGAGCCTGTGGCATCACCAGGGAACACACAAACTTGCTAAAGCACAAACTGGTTGACTGACACAGGGGGAGGAGCTGGCTCTCAGTGTGCATCTCACAGATCCGCAGCAGACTAGCGGGTGGCACTTCCCTAGCCAGAGCATTGCAGAAAAAACTGTAAATAATACTAAAGGCCCAGAGACCTCCACCACCCACCCATCTGAAGGGGGCTGGAAACATGACCAGACAGAGAAACAGCAAAAGGTCTCTAAATGCAAAACCAGGGAAAGTAAGTCCTGCAGAAGTAAATGCAGAGGAGGTTGAGAGCAGCAAACCTGTAATGTCAGAGACAGCCTCATCGGAAATAAAGAAATACCTCCGTGACCTCATCGACAAATTTAAATCTGAAATTCTAACTCAGGTGAAGCAAGATATAAGAAGATTAATAAAAGAAGTCCTGGGTAATCCTCAAGTAGACACAAATGAAAGAATAGAGGAACCTAGAAAAAGGAGAGAAGCCTTTGATGAAGAATATAAACAAAACATAGAATATATGAAACAGATCCAAAGAAAATATCAGGAAATTTAAAACTCCATTGAAAGCTAGCAAAACTCCTTAACAGAAACTAAAGACAAACTTTCAAAACTTGAAGATAGATCTGCAACGTATGATCACAAAAGGAAGGATCTCTTAAAAATAACAAGGAACCAGGAAGCAATGATACAAAAGCTAGAAGATGACAAGAGGATTTATAATCTAAGAATAAAATATGTGAATGAAAATGCAGCAACACATACAAATGAAATAAAAAGTCTATTCATAGAAATAATTAAGGAAAACTTCCCATATACAGGTAATGGAAGATAAATGAGGCATACAGAACTCCAGCCAGCTACAACCAAAACAGATCTACACCCAGACATATAATAATCAGGATCCCAGAAATCCATCACTAGAACAGAATATTAAAAGCACTCAGAGAAAAGAAACAGATTACCTATAAAGGAAAACTCATCAAAATCACAGCGGACTTCTCAATGCAAATCATCAAATCAAGAAGAGCTTGGAGCGAAATATTCCAAGCCCTGAAAGGAAATAATCTCGAACCCAGAATGATATATCCTGCAAAACTGTCTCTCAAAATTAATGGAGAGACAAAAGATATTTCCACAACAAAGAGGAACTGGGGGAGTTTGTGACCACCAATCCAACCCTGCAAAGAATACTGAAGGACAGTCTAGAGAGAGAGAGAAGAAAATCACCAGGGTTCCAGGAACAATGGCAGAAAGGCCTCAAAGAAAAGGCCAGACAGTGGAATGAAGGAGAAAAGTAAACAAACAACAATGACAGAAAAGTAGCATAGCAGAGATAAGACAGAGAAGATTGGTTATATCGCTATTTTATCTTGACTGATTTTATTTGAATCTGGTATGCTTGAGAGTGTCGAGTCTGAGAATAGGGGCAACTACTCTGAAGATGACAGGATTCAATAGGTTACACATTCTGGTTAGATTGTTAACTGCCTTTGAAGTCCTACAATGTCTCCAATGTTTAGATTTTATTAATAGTGTAATGCAATGCTAAGTTTAACTATACTATGTTTGATGATATAGACAATTTCATTGAAAATAACAAGAGACATCATAGTAACTACCATAGATCACCTAGTATTGTGGTTTTATATGTCCTTTCCATTTCATGTTTCTCTAGGAATTTGTATTGTTGACTTGTTTTGATTTGTTTCTCCCTCTAATACAGAAAGAATAGGTATATGTGTAGAGACTTATACATGTATAGAACTTCTAAACAGTTTATGAGAATGGATTATAGTTATTGTAAAGGAAAAAAGAGAGGAAAAGAAAGTATTCTAAAGGATATATCTGCATGTATGTTTGAGTGTGTGGGATTAATAACCATGTTGCTAAAGTTTTAGTTGGATGGATGAACAAAACTGAATGCAGTCTCACTGTTTGGATGTCCACTTTGTAGGCTTTACTTTTGTAACTTGAACAACTACTTCAAAGAGGAAAATATGTAATTATCAACTAGTGATTTCTTACTGGTTACTATTTTTGGTTTTGTTTTGTTTTGTTTTTGAGATTTTGTATTATTTCTAACCTCTTTCTATTTCAAATTTTTTCTTTAAATAAAAAAATTTTAAAAAAAGAAATATACTCCAGTTTGCTTATGAAATTCAAATAAACTCTATGAGATTGAGTTATAATTAAAATTTATTTTTAAAATTTAAGTAAATTATGCTACCCAATAACAGACATGTAAATATGATTTAGTAATAAATTTACTAAGAGTAGAATAAAAATAATTAAAAGCTAAGTCTAGCTTCTCAATTCTCTGATAAAGAAAAAGTAAGAGCAAATAAGAGAACTGATGATGGATAGTTTTAACTGAGTTTATCATCTATTTCATAAAAGTTTAACTACATAACCACTAGAAAGACTGCAGCTACCATAATACTTTCACCATTTCAAATGATTAACAACTATCCTGTTAGGTCTGTAACACTTTGATACTTTCAATATTTTTGGCGCAGATGGTATCATTAATATAAATGCATCCATTAAACTTTAAGTTCAGGAGCAGTCAGTATTCCTAACTGAGGAGCCTTGTTGACAAAGCGTTGTACCAGAGAGCAATATGCCAGTGGCAGTTACCACAGTAATTCTTTTATCTGCATTGTAATCCTGAGGCACTAGAATTTGCATAGTGAATATCAAAGAAGATTGGGCATGTTTTGGGTAGTAGGGTTGTAGACCTAAATTGTCAGAAATGGAGCTTACTGATAAAATGAATAGTTTATTATAGGTTAACAAGATGACATGGACTCTGGACAACTGTTAAATGTAAAACACAACCCAATGGTCTTTGAAATTTCTTAACCAAATAGAAATAGGCTTTTGTTGCTAAAATTAAATACCAAAGAACTTTGAGTTAGATAAAATATTTCATAGTTATTCTCATTTTTTAATAAATAGGATATAAAAATCCAACATGGTCTACTGCTTTTACTCTTAGTATCCATGGTTGATTCCTTAGCAGTTCTATATCTAGTCATTCACTGGCTAGGGTGCATTTCTAGTTGCCTGATATTAACTAAGGAGCAACTGAATCTTGTTTTGTGACTACTACGTATTCAATCTACTAAACTTTTCAGGTGAAAGACCATTAGAAGGTCTAAAATGAAAGAGCTAAAAGCTTTCTTCAGAGATCTTATATAGCAGGTTGTAACAGAGTATTTTGTATCTACATTTGCTTTTAAAATACTGTATCTATATGTAGAAAAATGTAGTCATTTCTTTATAATGTTGCAATAAGCTACAAAGAAATCTCTAAGTATCTCAATGGTAACCACTGTTTGCCCAAACAAAACAAAACAGAACAAGAAATTCTAAAATTTTTTTAATGATCAGCTTGCTTTGGATCTAAAATGTTCCCCTAAAGCTCATGAGTTATAGGCTTGATCCCCAATGTAGCTATGTTCAGAGGTGGGGCCTAGACAGGTGATTGTATCATGAGGATTGTTATGGTTTTGTCTGGATGTCTCCTCCTCCCCTGCCTCAAAGCTTCATGCAGTCACAGGGTTTTTTTTGGAGGTGGATGAATCTAGAGTTTGTGACTGATTCATGGTCTAATGCTGGGACTATGGATGTGAATGCTACCCCTGCCCTAGGGAGGGTAGTCTGCATATAATAATAAGGATGGATACTCAGCTATAAAGAATGATCACATTGAGATATTTATAAATAAATGGATGCAACTTGAATCTATACTCATAAGTGAAATAAATCAAACCCACATGTATAAATACTGTATGGTCTCCCTAGTATAAGAAATGGTAAGAGTACAAAAGATTTTATGGTAATCATGGTTCACCATTATATTGCTTTGAAGTCTTATGTTTTCATTCATTGGTTGAAATGGTTTTATTCTGTTTTGTTTGATCTTAATATACGTGATAGTATGAATAGTTAAGACAATATGGAAGCCATTGTTGATTTTAATATCATCTTGTTCTGAAGACGTACCATGCTCTTGTTTTTCTATTACCATTGGTTCTATCACTTTGTCTTATTGGATTTTAATATGTATGATAGTATAAACAAGTTTTTTATGGAAAATGAGATAATACAGCAGCCATTGTTCATCTTCAGTTATTTGGTTCAGAATGCCTTGCAATACTTTCATTCTCTTGAGTGGTTTTATTCTATTTTGCTATGTTTGACATTATTGTGTATGAAGCTAAGCTCAACTATTTCAAAGAAAGAGACATTATGATAGCTACTGTTAATATCCAATTGTCTTGTCATAAAGTGCTGTGTTACTTACATTGTTCTGTTCTGATCTGCTTATATCTGTCCTCTTTTGTTTTATACTCTTTAAAATAGAAAAAAAAATTTATAAAGTAATAAGGATGGAAAAAGGTCTCTCTTGTTACTTTTGCTGTCTTCCACAGCCATGAACTGTTGCCCCTCTGCCATGTGCCACCCTGTGTTGGAGACAGCCAATTAGGAACTGAAACCTTTATAAATTGAGCTAATAAATCTTTCCTCCATTAACTTTGGGGGTTGGGCATTTTATCTCTGCAACAAGAGAACAGTAACTAAGACAAGGATGCTAACTTCATCAAATGGATTAACCCACTGATTAATTTATAGCTGTGTGAACTACTAGGAGACAGGTCCTAGTTAGAGGAAGCAGTTGGAGGAAGCAGATCACAGGGGCCATGCCTTTGAATGGTATTATTTTAATCCCAGCCCCTTCCTTTAAATTTACTCTTTCCCTTCTAACAACCATAAGATGAGCAGCTTTCCTGTACCTTGCCCTTCCTCTTGCTATGTTTCTGCCTCAATACAAGAATAAAGCAATGGGAGCAAGTGAATATGGACTGAGACTATGAGCCAAAATAAACCATTCCTCCTTTTAAGTTGTTAATTTCAGGTATTTTGTTATAGCAGCAAAAAGTGAACAGGTTAAGTCACTTCACAACAAAACAACAATCATATTTTCCCCCACAATGGCACAGTTTATTTTACCTAGACTCTGAACAACCATCAAACAAATATTAGGATGTAGGACCAGATTTTTATCCTGGGTAGCCATAAGCCACCACCCTCACATACTATTATAAAAAGTTTTCAGTTAACAACATTAGTTTATAGTCACTGTAAATTTGATGCTACAAATAATATTAAGGACAGAAAAGTTGAGTAATCTACTTTCGCAGACATACTGTATCATTTAAAATTACTAGGTAGATGAGATTTTTCAATGGCACCACAATATACAAGGACAATTTAAAGCTAAAGCATTAACACATAAGGCTTCAAAATTCAAGCATCGTCACTGCCATCACTACAAAAAGGACAAAAGACATTCAGTTTGTACAAAGAAGCATAGAACAGATGAAAGACGCAATTATGGATTGCACATGACTGGCATAAAAACTACTGAATACTTGAAATTTTCTAAGCTACAGGTAGCATTTTTCACTTTTATGTGAACAGAACCTTTGCATTCCACCACATGAGTACTTTCAGTGTGATGAATATAATGTTTGAGTTTGAACACAGTGGTTTCTAAAGGAGATAAAGTGAAGAAGCTTCATCTTCTCCAGGTAGCCATTTTATAGATGGCCAACTTCAAAACTTACCTGAAAGATACAGGTAAAAGATGCTTGTTGGAACACACCATTTTTTTCCTTTAAATTCTAGATTCTGGTGACAGAACATAGCTTTCACAAACACTTGCATTTGAACCAAGTGAATTAGGTGATTCTTTAAAAAGTCATCCTCCTAAAATAGGTAACCAAGCATATGAAAGGTACGGATAAGGAGGTATTCAAGTCCTCATGCTGATTCCCCAACTTCATAGCTTCCAGTACAATTAAATACTTAAATATTTAGCTTGAGCTTGCTTCAGGGGAATTTATAGGATCATGTTTAGATTGAAAAACATCATATAGATAATTACCATAGCTTTCTATGATGTTTTAGATATAGCCTTGCCTAAGAGCAGGAAAGTAGACAGATGATTTCTCTTAAAGTACTTTTCAGCTCCAGGGTGATAAAAATATTTTAAACTTTCAAAAGTTGAAAAATCATAATTAACCATTAAAACTTAAAACTGAACACTCATTTGCAGTTACAGTATAATTCTCTAAAATACAGTACAAAAAAAAGGCAATGTAAAGATCAATTAATATTTTCAAGTAAAAACCAGCAAATATTGTCAAAGTGAAAGATCGACATTTCAAATTACTACTATCACCTCAAATAAGTAGAGAGTTTTTCAATAAGCATTATGGATAACAATTTCTATACTATTTCTGTTCCACATCTCCCTATATAAGAGTTGTATACATGTAGCTCAGTGATAGAATGTGTACTTAAGATGCACAAGGCCCTGGATAAGATCTCTAGCACTGAGGTGAAGAGAGGAAAAAAGAGTTGAATAATCTTACAAACTCTAATCATGCATAGAGTTCTTTCCTTTAGTGCATTTAATGCAAAATCTTGAAAATTAAAAAAAAAAAGATTAGAGGCACCATGCGACAACATAACTCCCTGGATTTTTTCCTGTAACGGCAACAGTTATATATTTCTTATATCATTTTCTTCTGTAACTCTAATTGCTAATTGTAACACAACTAACAATAAGGACTGTTTACCATGTGTCAGGCACTATCCTAAGCAAATGTGTCAACTTATAACACTACTATGAAAATAACCATATTATTATCCTCATTTTACAGATAAAAGTAAATTGAAGTATGGAAAAACTCAGACTTTCCTAGGATTGTAAAGTACCCAGGGCCTGCACTATTAAACATCACAATCACCATTCTAAAATGTCTCTAAAGAGGCAAACAACTGAAAGTACCTGACAGTCCGCACATAAAGAAGAGTTGAGATTTATACTGATACTTAGTTTTTTATGAAAAAAGAAATACCTTTCAATTCCATGTATGTCTCTTTTTCCACTTCCATACTTTTTTTTTTTTTTTAATCTTTTTGAGACAGGGTTTTGCAGTTCAGGCTGGCCTGGAGCTCACTTTGTAGCCCAAACTGGTCTTGAACTCACAATGATCCTCCTGCCTCAGCCTCCCAAGTGCTGGGATTATAGGCGTGAGCCACCACACTGGCTTACTTCCATACATTTTCGACACCCCATACAGAAAAAGTCTATATTTTCACATCATTTTAACTAATAGCACTTACAAAGTCAATGATCAATTTTATCATTTGTTTTGTTACCTACTTTAAAATAATTACTAATTTGATCTGTATTAACATCTTGTCAAGTAAGTAAGGCTGGTGCTGCCATATCTATATACAAATGAGAAATGAAATGTAAGCCCATAAAGTTTAAATTTTCTATAAGTTTATCAAGACATATCTATAAGACTTGAAATCCTATCATCAGTTCTACTACTGTTTTCACTGGCATTTCTTTTTAAGATAAATGGAAGGCCAACAAAAGTTCATATCTGGACATCTTCCAACCACTACTAATGGACAAAAGAGCTGTCAAGAAGTACATGAAGTGAACTTAGCCCTTCACATACTAACAGAATAATAGCACACTTGGCTGGGATATGTTTGCTTATTCACTAAGATAGTAGCAAAGAGAAATACTTTATAATGTGGTCTTTTTGAAAAGTAATGCCAGGAAGACAAGATGGCTGATCAGTGAGCAACAAAAAACAGAGCCTCCCGGGAGAAATAACTCATATGCCAGAATGCAACCCACCAATTTTGCAGCGGACTGAATTTGCACCAGCCTGAATCAGCCATGGCTGGCAGAGCCGCACAAACTTGTTCCCACCACGACTCACGGGAAGCAGAGCAGCACTGAAGTTGGGGGTTTCTGAGCCCTATGGAGAGCAGAGCCAGCAAAGGGACTTTCATTAATCCACGGTCAGTGCTGGGATTGGGACACCCCCCATTGGAAAGGGCTTGACCAAATGGGCGACATGTTGGAATCAGGCAGGAGGAGCCTGAACTGGGAGCAATAGTGACTTCAGTTGGTTCATTCCTCCCCAAAGCAGATTGGTGGGATTTGCCTGGACTGGGCCATGCCCCTGGCCAGGACCCAATGAGCCATCCCAAATTGATTCCCTGCACCTAGCAAGCACTAACCTGGGAAAGGCCTCTGCAGTTTGGTTGGCCCGGTGGGGAGGGGCAAGCTTAGGCAGCTGCTGCTTGCACCTCAGTGATAAGAGCAGTCAGGAGAGTGGGGAGGACCCTCGCAAGCATGCTTTGGAGGAGGCGTGGCCAACAGGAAACGGGGCTGGGACCTGCAATGTGACCTGTGTGGAGGAAGTCAGGACCATGACAGGAGAGAGAGGCAGGAAGAGGCCCCCAGCCCAGAATCATGAGAGCCCTGATCCAGAAGAGGGAAAAACAAGGGAGACTGAGGGCAGCAAACACGCAACAGCAGGCATGGCTTCAATGGACATTAAAAGATATCTTCGGGACCTTGCAGATGAGCTCAAAACTGAAATATTAAATCAGGTAAAGCAAGATATGAGTAGAGTAATAAAAGAAATGCTCTCAGGGAGCATGTCTCAGGAAGATACAGATGGTAGAAGGGAGGAACACGAAAAAAGGAGAAAAACATTCGATAAAGAATATAAAGAAAATATAGAATACATAAAGCAGATTCAAAGAGACTACCAGGAAATTAAAAATTCCATTGAAAGCTGGCAAAACGCCTTAAAAGAAACTAAGGATAGACTATCAAAACTTGAAGTCAAGTTTGCAATGTGTGATTATGAAAGGAAAGATCTCTTAAAAACAACAAGGAAACAGGCAGTAACAATACAAAGGCTAGAAGATGATAAGAGAATCTACAATTTAAGAATAAGAAATGTGAACGAAGAAGAACACACATTACTCACACTACTCTGCTTAGATGTATTATATTCTATTCCAGTCATTCTACCTGTACTAGATTTGAGGGTACAAACAGTAATCCCGAAAATCGCAGGATATAGTATGGTAATCATCCTTAATTTCCTATTAAGTCAATTAAAGCTCTGTAAAACCTACACTGTTTTACCATAACTGATTGTAATCGAATCTGGTTTGTTAGATCACTGTTTTGTATTGATAGATTTTATTCAAAGCTGTTATGATTGATAGTATCAAGTCTGAGAGTATAGGCAACTGCACTTAAGATGAAGATTCACTAGAATATCCACTCTAGTTTGATTATTACCTGCCTTTGAAGTTTTATATTGTCTACAATGTTTTATTTTTTACTAATATTGTTATGTACTGCTATATTCAATTATACTGCTATCTTCATTTATGCCTGATGATATAGGCAATTCTATTGAAGATAATAAGAAACAATACAGCAATCACTTTAGATCACCTTGTACTGTGGTTTTATACGACTTTTTGGTTTCATGTTTTTATAGGAATTTGTTTTGTTTTGTCTTACTAAGTTTTGTTTTTCCCTCTAATACAGAAAGAATAGAAATACATGTAGAGACTCATGTATGTGTAGCCATTTACATTCTCACTGTTTGATGATCTACTTTGTATGCTTTAATTTTGTAACTTGAACAACTATTTCTAAGAGGACAGTATGTAATTTATTAACTAGTGATTTCTTATTATCTTTTTTCTGAAATTCTGTATTATCTCTACCCTTTACATGCTTTTTTTCTCTTTAAATAAAAATTTTTTTAAAAAAAAATTAAAAAAACGAAAAGTAATGCCTTAAATAGACTTTTAATCGGTGAATATTATCTAGAATTACGTGAAGTTAACAACTGATAAAAAAATTTTTTTTTTGGCTTTTATGCAATTATATCCTGTGGAAATAGCTTTAGGCCAAATTATGCCCATGCAGCTGGGATGCGACTAGTGTGATACCCAGTATGCTTTTGGTAGTCCAATTATAATGCAAGAAACAACTGCCACCAAGTTACTGCATCCAAAGCAATCTGATACAAGAGACATGCAAAGCACAGTTAAAAAAACTGCAAGCAGTTTTTGAGTACTTCCTTAAAAAACAAATAAATTTGTATTTGATGTCTATGTGCTCACATATTAGTAATCAGAGTAAGTTTACATCATAGGCCTAAAAAGGAATAATTAAGTTTTCCCAAATGCTTATCTTTTTTTCAAAAACAGAGAGAAAATAAGATACTTTCATGGGACACCAAAGTTTCACAAAAGCTAGGGGAGATGAAACCAGTACACCTCTACTCATTAGGTTTTTGAAAAGTGTGTGTTGATTTCCAGAGATGGGAGGACTTAGAAAACAAAGGAAAAGCTCTACCTTTTCAAATTTAGTCTCCAATTTAAAAAAAAAAGTTAAGGAAAGAGGTATTCAAGAAAAAGATACAAATATATACTTCGTTAAATCCTTAACATACAACCCTTAGATTATTTACTAGGCTTTTGAGAGGGCTCAGTAGCAGAGAATACATGGAAGTTCTCTGTATGGAGCTCTGCATGTAAAAGTTTTAAAAGGCACTGGAACTCTAAATAAACCAAGATTCATTTATGATTAAAACTTTACATTTAAAAAACTGTAACAATGAAAACTATATGTTTTATATGGGAAAAATAGGGCACAATAAAACTTCTACAGTTTATATATTGTATACATAAACTATCAACATAGAAAGTAAGATAAGAAAAGCAGGGTACAAAACACTGTTCTGATTTTATGGTATGTTAAAAGGTGACGTGTATTTCTAGAGACAAACATAAGACCTAATAGTAATTTCCATAATGTTAAAAAGATTACAATTAATTTTACTCTTTTGTATTAGTTCTTTAAAATAAAATTTTGAGCCAGGTATGGTGGTGCACACCTGTAATCCTAGCATTCAGGAGGCTGAGGCATGAGGATTGTTGGGAGTTCGAGACCATCCTGGGAGCTCAAGGCCAGTCTGAACTGCATAGTGAGATACTGCCTCAAAAAGACCAAAAAAAAAAAAAAATTAATGCAAACAAAATTTTCTTAAGACACTATGATTTTTTAAAAAATTAGACACAATATTTACTCATTTTGTTTCCACCAAAACAACATTCTCCACTTTATACTAAATTCTTTTTTTGATAGTAATAGCATGAATAGCTTCGGTGTTTGAATTCCAATTTCATTGCCTTTGTGTAACTATTAGTGCCCTCTGTATTTTTAAAACAGCTTTAAATTTCTGACATATGAAACAGCTGTGGAATTTAACATTTCTTGAAATAATTCTCACTTTTGCTGTTTTAGAAGCAGTTCATTCTTATTTTAAAAGGAACAAAATTCCTATACCTGAAAAACACAGAAAAAGAAGATTCTACGGTAATGACATTTCAATGGTAAAATCTCAATATTTTTAATATATTTTATCATTTAAATTGTTAATAATTTAACTGCATTCTAAAGACAGGGATACACAGAAAATGAATTATTTCTTCCCCTAAAATCAGAAATGGCATTAATACTTTAGAAACTTGCACTATCTTGTGAAAATACATTTCAAAAATACTGAAAAAGAGAAAATAAAAATGACAGTTATCAATAGAGTGTATTATACATTCTGGAAAGAAGAAAAAGTCAACTAGTATAGGGATGGAATAAGAACATTTATTTTTAACTCCTGGTAAAGCAGAATAACACTAAATGTTACTACCAATATTATACTAAGAAGGCAGATGTCCGTCCCACAGAGCACAATAAGGATATCTAAGAAGGCAAAGGTTTTCATATTCAAGAATGCCTTTCCATTTATAACTTTAAGATACTCAAAGAAAAATCCAATGAAAACCTAGTAGTCTTCATCTACAATTTAATATTCCCACTTTTGAGGAAAGAATTTTGATTTCACTACAGACAGCAGAGTAAGAGAAGTTAACAAAGGTAATTCATAATTTGCTGAGAAAGAACATTTAGGCAGCCAGAGTCTAACAGCTACATGCATATTTCCAGGCAGAGTCCCAAACAAGTTGTTTAAAATGAACTAAAGTCAGCATAGGTACCTCTACAAGTTACCGATATATTCTAGTAAAAGTAAACCCTAAATTAAATGAAGAGCTCCATTTTTATCCTGATTACCATTTTAAACTGAACTATATCCTAGAAAAAAATGGAAATAGAGATGAGTTGTACTGAAGAAATTTGTTGGAACGAGTAAAAAAGGACCAGTTTAGCCATGCAGGAGGGACAAAAAGATGAAAAAGAATGACATTACAGAATTTATTTCACATTGCATTACTTTTAAGACTCCACTGAGAATAATGCAAAAATCTTACAGTATAAAATCAAGTTTATACAATGTCAGCTCTTTCATATTTTAAAATCAAAATTCTTATGGCAAGCTACTATCCATTAAGAAAGGGTAATCCTTCTTTTCTTTATCTTTTTTTTTTTTTGGAAGTCTATTTTTTAATCAATGTCTTTGACCCATAGGAGAAACCCTAAAATAAAACAAATCAAAACAGAAACAATTACTTAGATATACAGATTTTTAAAAGAATTTTTTGTATTTTAAAATGAAAAATATATCACTTCTCTAGTCTGGATTTATTTGAACTTTAACAGCAAAGAAGAGGCAGAGAACAGATTTTAATAAGGTAAAAATGAAAAGGAATCAGCTCAAGTATAGATGATTAATAAGGAATTGAGACTTGAGGGTGATTTGCAAGGTGGTATAAACAATGGTGGGCACATGATGGAATTGTACAGAACCCTTGAAGAACTTTATTAAAAAATGAGGTGCACTGACAGAAACTATAGGCTATAGCTATTTTTATCCCTGAAATGCTCACAGACAGGCATGTATAATCAAACATTCAATAAATGTCCACAGTTAATCAATCATGAAATAGAGTATAAACATTATACAGAATGAGACCTGCAGAGCAAACCATCAGGACTAGAATCTGAAACAGTTAAGAAGGGCTACCTCAATGGAACAGGAATGTGGAAGTTGATTTTCATTGTTCTTCCATACTGTTTGACTTATTACTATATGCCTGCATGCATAAAAATAAAAACAATGTTTAAATTCATAAATTAGAAGAGGCCTGACCTGTGCTCAAACTTTTTCTTTTTTGTGGGGGAGGGGAAGCCTGCTAATTCCATCAAAAGGTTCTTGTCAAAAACAGATCTGATTTTTTTCTGTGTATATACACATTAGTTACGGATGATTAATAATGCATTCATTCTTCTATTTGCTTTGGCTGAGAACTGACTTGTGTTAGTGTTAAGGAAATATTTCACTTTACATGGAGGAGATATGAAGTTTTGTTTATTTAAATACGCACATGGTAAAAGAAAAGAGTTTATACATGTTTTAGGCTCACAAACAATAAAAACATTTAAGTAGGTGTAAGTGCAGTTTATCCCACTTTGAAACTAGGAAAATGCTATGAACTTTCTCTCTACCCAAAAGTGACTTTGTAAGCTTATCTGTCTATATTTTAATTTTTTTGTCAATTTAAACAATATGTAATATTAAATATGACAAAAAGCTATCAAGATTTAAAAATTTTAAATATGCAGAAACATTTAAAATATTTTAGAATAAAAATAAGTTATATTACAAAAGGAGTTTGCCAAATGCAGATAACCTGGAAATACATACTCACAATTAGTCTAGCACAGTCACTTAAAATACTTTTCATGTGTACAATGTATAAAAAACTATCTTCACAGAGGAAAAAAAGTTTTCTTAACATATGAATGTATAAGTCAGTGAGAAATGTATAATGCTGTCTATCCTTTCATAATTTTAATAAAATCATTTTCTAAATAAAACTACTTTAGCTAACAAGAAATACTAGCAATTTAGTTTCTTGCAATATTTGTTTAGGAATGAACAAAATCAAAACCAGTAATATGATTTAAATCACACTATGAATGATCTTTGAATAGTTTTTTTCTTATCAGATCCACCAACATAGGATGAAGTGAAGAAAAATAAAGGTGTATGGGGGGTGGGGTGGGGATTATTTAAAAAATAGCAATTTAAGAGCAAAGAAATTCTGGATTTGAAGTCAGTTCACAGATCTCAATTTTATTAATAAAATGATGAGTTAGGCATGGGATGGAAGTAAGGATGGAACAAAGATAAGGAATGCTGGTGGCAAATGATTTGGACATTTTAGGACTCATGTATAATTTATGTAAGCAATACTTCAAATTCAGGACTTAACCTAGTTCCTGACACACAGATTTTCCTTCCTCTTATTTTCCTCCTTCCTAACACATGTGTGGCAAATACTGTTTCTTTCAATCCAAGCTAAATTGCACTCCTCTTGTGCTTTCCCCCATTAATGAATAAAGAAATAGACTTTTCTATTTCTCTCTTCTTTAGTCGATCATACAGAGTTGAACCATTATTTACAAAATAAGTATCACTGCCAGTTTAGACTTACTTTTTCAGTGTCCTGAAAGGTAATAGGACCTTTCTACCAAAAATAAATTGAGCAATATCAGGTGGTTCCCGTTAATTTTATTTTCATTTTTACCACACACACCCCCTAGTCATCACTTTCATTTTATATGATCTACTTGTTGACATGTGTGCATTGAAATCTACTTCTAACCTCAACTCCAAACCTACTCACAAAAAATGTCCTTGAATCAACAAGACCATTCCAAAAGCCTGAGTGAATGATGGGTTTTGTATAATCTGAAACCCTATAGATTTTCACTGGGTCAGGATATCACCACAATCAATTCCAAAGCAAGAGTCACTCTGGCGGAAATAAAGGTCCCCTCATAGCTCACACCTGCAAAGCAATTCTGTGAGTAGTTGAGAACTCAATCATTGTGGACATATTTAGTTAATAAACATACTGCTCTTTTATGCTTACGTAAAAACATTAGCTCTGTAGGTACTTATATTAAAGTTTGAAATGGCATAGGTATAATGCACATTTTAAAATATGGAATGTAGTAATACTAATTATGAATTCATATAGCATGCACATAAATGTACAAGATGCTAAATTACAAAATGCTAAATATAAAAAATGCTAAATTAAAACAAGCCAATTTATTAATGTAAGATTAAGAATAATTTTCCTTTTTAGTATTTCTAGCATCATGATTGTATAATAAACATTAAAAACTTTAAAGATATACTAAATGCTTATAAAGTCTAAAAAACAAAAAAATTATACCTATCAATTTTTTTTATTTGCACAAATTCCCAGAACATCTGATTTACAGAATCTGTAACAGATGTCTTCCTCAGGCATGAAATTAAGAATACTGTAGGTACAATGAGCTTAAAAGTCTTGCTCTAAATTTATTGAGAATGAAATTAATTGGACTCACCCATTTATTGGATAATTATAAATGAATTACATCTTGCTGGGTTTTAGAAGTCTACAAAAACATACTTACCATTTTAACCCTTATAATTACCTTAAAATTAACAGGAAAATGCAAGACTATTACATGAAAAAATTAACTAACTGGATAAAATCAATAACAAAACCAACAAGTATAGTACAGGAATAAGTGACAAATTCATTTTTCAAACACTCACTGAAGGTCAATTATTTGTAAAGCATCATTCTAAGTGCACAAATTAATCTTGTATCATTAGATTTCTATCACTCCAAAAGTAAGCAAACTATAAAATGTTTTTGAGGAGGAAAAAGGAATACAAACCATTAATCTAGCTAGACTGTAGGACATTACTAGCTCACACGATCAGATCTCATGTTAAGGTACAATCATTCCGTAGCTTACAGAACTGGAAATACATGCCCTATTCTTTAAACTGGCTTAGAAAGCAGCATATATAGCACTTTAATTCACTGCAGCAACTGATATACCTTAAAAGTAGATGAAAAGATCTAATGTGCTATAAATAGTACTTATAAATCAACATTAATACAAGTTTAAAACATATATAACAGTGTCTAGTGTTGCAACTACATTACAATGAGATTCCTGAATGTAACAAAACTTTCAAAACTTCTGAAACAAAAGTGTTTTATGAGCAAACTTTAATTAACAATATATAGAGAACAAGCATTGTTACTTATTTTTTGAATGTCAAGATACAAACTTACAAACTAATATTTGAAATAACCCTATTTTGAAGCTAGATATCTAAACCGCTACCAAAATATTAAAGAATATTTGTATTTCCTTATTTTAATAATTTGTAAATTTAAAAACCATGTTTTAATTATGAAAACTTAAAATAACCACTTGTCTATACAAAAAACTTCATTAAAATTAATTTCTTAGAAAGTTGAATTAAAAATAACAATTCTGTTACCTAACAAGTGACATTATAATTTATTTTTAAATTTTACATTCATATTTTTATGTAATTGTGGTATTAAAATTTTACATTGATCACCTTTTAAAATGAAACTATAACATTCATCTTATGTTACTTGATAAACGTTTTTTCAAAACCATAAGCACAACTTACAATTAAGTGTGGTTTTAAATTTTACATTCTAATTAGTATATGTACATGACCCAAAGCATATAATTTTGTCCAGTGAATGTAAATGGATAATTGAGGCATGGCTCTTGGGTGTTTCTGTCTTGTTTTGTTTAAATACTATAAAATAATCTACTTCAGTAAAATTGATCTTGACCTACAAAACCTTCCTCTGTAAACATTCTTTTCTTACAATTTTCTACATCACTTGAGTTATGTTCTATTTGCAAAGATGCACAAAGCAAATATTTAAAATCACATTATCACATATACATGGAATCACTTACAGGTGGTACAATCCCACCCCAGGAGTAAAGAGAAACAGTGAATAGTTTGCTACTTATTATCAAATGATGTTGGCTTAGTTTCTAGATCATGATATCTTGGTTTCTGGTAAAATGAAGGAGGACAAATTTATGATTTCTAAGTCCCCTTTAAGTTCTAAATTTCTGATTCTATGAGTCCTAATCAATAAACCCACATGTACATAAGGAAGCTATGTTCCAAAGTTAGAATATATAAATAACATAATGGTGAGTTATAACTCAAAGAAAACAACAGAAACACTACACATTAACTTGAAACAGATTGCTGTTGAAAGCAATGTATTCAAGATACAACATAAGGAAATATAGCACACAGCTGTGCTAACTTAATATAGGTATGAATATTAATATCAAAAAAGGACATTTCATTTATAACTCTTGCAAAAATGTTTAATTTACTTGCAAAGCCAACAACAAGTAACAATAGAATTACACTGAAGTACTTTAGACCTTACTTTTTGAAAGAGTTCTGTTATACCAGGTATAACTTAAACGTAGAAACTACCAGTTATTTTATTATCACTGAAACCACAATATAACAAAAGGGAGAAAAGCCTTATTTATTTTAACAACACATTCCCAGATACATAATACTTTATATGAATTAACATTATTTTCTGTAGAATTATGAAATTGTAAATGTTTAATGTTCAAATATGCCACCATCAAGTAAATAATAAATAAAATCCAACTTAGGATAAAGGTAAATAACTTCCCATTACTAGTGGGACACAGATATTGTTGGAATTCAATTTTCTTTCAAAGATGTGTTTTTTCAAACAACATCCAACTTCCCATACATTATTTGAACAAAAAAAACTTCATCATGCCACATATTGTCCCAGAACTGTATTTTGACATTTTTAACAACCGGACAAACTACTCTGTTTGCTTTCTTCTGCCAGTATAAATCAAGCCAAGGAACCATTTCTTTATTTATTTCATTCAGTGTCCCAAGTCTACAGAATGTTAGGGTAAAGGTCAATCATTAATGCCATTGCTACAGTGGAAATATAAATGTTACCGTGAGATTTATTTCAAAGATGGGCCTACTGAAATCTATTCATGCTTTGTAAAGTTAAAAGACTCTGGGAAGACAAGTATAAAATAATTTTCTCCTACCCAACTATGTTTACTGACATCATACACAAATGAAAATAGATACTCAGAAAACAAGTTTTAAGTATTTGGCATCAGAAAAGGTTTTTTTTTCCTGGTAGCTTTAACAATCTCATGTTTTTAAAACTTTGCAGGAGCATTACCCTGCAGGCATTTATGACAGTATCACAAAGTTTCAGAATTAGTGTAGGTGGTTGGATGAAATTGGACACTGACCAGTTTGCGTGTGCTGAAACCCTGCCTTTGGTATTAGGTATGAGACTGCCAATGCAATGGGTTGGAAGCTGTATGCATTGGCTCTATGCAGAGGTTTACTTAAAAGGTTATGGGAGCCTTGACTTTGGCAGTTTTTCCTAAATGATCATAAAGAGTTAAGAATGAGATTCAGAGTTACACCTAGGAACACCGATGGTACACGTTTGAAGCAATCTTTGTCCTTTATAACAGTGCTAAGAAAGAGAAAGCACAGAGTACTGTCAGTGGGTGGGTAAGGTTTGCATAATGGTCCAAGTCACATTTTAAAACACTCAATTAACTTGAAACTCTATCAACTTCCATGACAGCATTTAAATTAAAGCTTCTGTAGATGTGATTACAGAAATAGATGAAACAACTTCGTAATGCTTAAGTATGAGTATCAAGTTAAGAACTCCAAGGTCTTTGTCTATTGTATATACATTGGTTGGGTTGGATTTGTTTTGTTTTGTTTTGGTCTTTCCAATGTACATTCTGAGCCCTCTGTCTCCAAAAGTAATCTGGAATGGCTACTTGGCCTTGGAGGGCACTATTATTAATGGCAACAAACAAAAAACTACTCTATATTATCTGTTCTTGGTAACTAGATATTATAAAAGACAAGCCTTAAGTACGCACAATTTCTACTCTTGGAGATATGACTCCAGGTCTGTCTTAACTTTAAGATTACTTAAAAGAAGATGCCTGCCAAACTCAAGCCATTTTCACTAGACATGTTTTCACAATGCCCTGATTCACTCTCTCCACCACCACTAAATAAAATATCTTTCCCATCAGAGCCAAACTATAGCAACACAGACTTGCACAGGAGAGTGATGTTTCACAGATCTGTACCACATTATCTAACACTTTAAACAGGGTTACAGCATGCCTTCAACTCTGCAATCAGTAATGAAAATACTGAAATGCTATGACTTATTGGGTGTAGATTAAAAACAGATTTCTGCTATTTCAAACCCTTTTGTGGGCTCTTAGAAATAGGTACAAAGAATCTTAGAACAAAGGTAAGTATAATAACTTCTTAATAAAGTAGAAAACAACTGCTTTTTTAGTTACAGGAAAAAGAACCTAAGCATAGTAAGGTCAAAGAAGAGTGTACAGTTAAGCTGAAATTTCTGAATTTCAAGCTTCTAGATTCTAGAAACAGAGCTCTTTTAAGTTTCTTGATTTAAAAAAAAATAAAGTTTTTGTACATAAGTCTACAAAATGATGATCTGAGTGACAGATTAATATATGCAGCATCCATTTTCCTCTACACTTTTAACATTTATTCAGTTGTCTATATTTGGAAGAGATTGGCTTAAAAGAAGAAAACATTACAAACACATAATTATGACAGTATTTCCTAATGAGCAGAAGTTGGGTAATTTCAGTAAGAGTTAACATATAAAATATTTGATATAATACAGGAATAGAAAATTCCATATAAATCCTTAAAAATACAATTTCTTCAGTTAAGTATTTTTATGTACTGTACGAAGAATATTATGCAATTATTCTATAATTATAAAAAAATCCTTAGAATGAGAAAGAAAACAATTCAAAACCTCTCAATTTTTAATAGGAGGCATTCTTTAAAAATCCTTTTTCCTAGTACCAAGCCTAAACTGTCACTAAAAGAAAAGCACAATATTCTCCAAAAGCTCTCTAAAATATAGCCCTCTAAAATATAATTAGTATTTTGATGTAAAGAAACCATCACTCTCCATCACAACCTTAAAGAGTTACTACTTAAATATTAGCCAGTGCTCTGTGAATCATTTTATATTAAAATTGGATAGTTCTAAACATCACACAAATAAAAAGTATTGTTTGACACTGTGCCATTTTGATGATAAATTGCAATCTATAGCTCAAAAAATTCTACCCAGGGATTAACATTTCAGAAGCTGAGCCAGAGATTATGTGTGTGAATCTTGAATTTCATCATCTCCCTTTGGCACAATAGCTTATTCTTCCTGTTTTCATCTATTCTCTCATGAAGGGTCAGGAAAGCTTAGCCTTGCTGTTGCATTCATTTCATCTCTGCATTAACCAGATACCTTGCAGTCTCTTTAGTTCTTATGTGTTATTCCATTACAAATACATCCTGCACTGTGCTATGGCTAATGAGGTTTGTACCAAATCAAAGGGTGCCATCAAGTGGTTATAATACTCTAAACAGCATTCCACTAAACGACTCGCCCAGACAGACTTTCTTAAATACAAACTGTGCCGCTCCACTATTAAACAACACATCAATGAGAGTGAAGGATGGGGGTGGAGGTGACTATCCATATTATTTTGTGCTCTTTATTTTCTATCTTTCAGGGATTGCTTATCTTCATATTATAAAGTAAATTTTATAGTCACAGCTAGGATTAATACTTATATCAGATTATCCAATGATATTGAGCACAAGCCCAGTATGACTGCACTATGAGAACTAAACAAATTTATCAGTCAAAATTTATGATTAGATTGATATGATCTTTTTTTAAAATAAGTGCTAGTGCACTTAAATACAGTGTCTCATCAGATCCATTTCCCATTACCAATGAAGAATGTTATAAGGCTATAAAATAGTATTTGATCTATTTCATGCAGCCACATTATCTAAGCTCCACAAACACAAAGAACTTAACAGTAAAAGTAAAAAAAAATTATGCATTCAGAAAATGTTCAAATCTATTCAACAGGATACAGGGTTACTTAAGAGTTTTGAAGAATCTAAAAATACTGTTAAACACACACAAAAGACAACATGTACTTCAAAATGGCCCACTCTGTAGAACTGGCTGAATAGCTATGCCTGGAGCTGTCCTGCACCAGGGAAATCTAATGTAAAAATGTAAAGAATCTTCCTAACTATACACTTAATTCTTATGTACAGAAATCAAATAACTCAAGTTTAGAGATCAAACAGATATAAAAAAATTAAGCCAGAAAAGCTAACTTGATCTTTAGAAAAATTAAAGAGCAGCACCAACATGGTAGAAAACTCAAACTTGAAAGTCTATATGATGACATTCATTTATTTTCTACATAGCTGCTGTAGATTATAAACACAACTATATCTTATTCCACATTTTCTTCTAGAACACTGCCCCCATCAACAAGTAGAATCTATTTCCCTACTCACTTGTCTATAGATTTAAGACTCCTTTTCAGCTAACAGCAGTGTTATTGAAAAATAACACTGCATAGCAAGGTTGGGTCAGAAAAGATAATGCATCTCCCACTGGGAAACCTGGAATAGTTACTCTTGAAGTCTTCAGTTGCCACAAGAACAGTCTAACTTCTCTGAAGGAAACCAATCTCCCCAGAAAGATGAAATGAGAAGGCCTTAACACAGCATGTTTTACCCCCAAGCACAACTGTGTAAGGGACTCCAAGCCAGAACTACCCAAACAAACTCGTCGTGAATTCTTTTTGTTTTCTTGGATTTTTTTTTTTTTTTTTTTTTTTTTTTTTTTTTTTTTTTTTTTTTTTTTTTTTTTTTTTTTTTTTTTTGTACCAGGGATCGAACTTAGGACCTCGTGCTTGCCAGGCAGGCGCTTAAGCCACTGAGCTAAATCCCCAGCCCTCTTGACCCAAGAAATGGAATAATTTGCATTGTAACTATAATCTGATCTATTATACTGAATCACAAGTGGCAGAAAATGTTCTACAGAATAGTCAGAAGACTTCAAAATGCATTGTTGCTTTACTTAAAATACCAGCTGTTTACACACAGGAAAGCAACAGACACATAATGCCCAAGAACCTAAGGAAGATAGAATGCTAATATCAAGCAGAAGATTCAGAAAAATGAGATTGCCACTTCTGACAGATGAAAGGATAATGGAGTTTGGAAAGAAAGAAAAAAAAGCTTCATTTTTATGTTTCATTTTGACAAATAGTCATATGTCTTGAAGAAGTCTGAACTATTAAATCAATCCACATAAACATACTAGAAATCAGTATCTGAAGAAAGGCTGGGGACGGGGGTTTAGCTCAGCGGCATAAGCGCCTGCCTTGCAAGCGCGCATTCGTGAGTTTGATCCCCGGTACAAAAAAAAAAAAGAAGAAGAAAGGCTGTTTTAAAAAGGTAAAAGAAAGGACAGAGCTTTGAGAAATATGTTCCAATAAGATAAAGAGGAAAACAAAATTATTTATGGAATCTTAACTCAAAAAATATATTGATATATATGCAACTGACTTTTGGATTTCTTTTCCCCTCTCAATCCATTCTTATCAATTCTTCCCTCGTATTTTGCTGAAGTGTGCACATGTTCACACATTAAAACTATAAATGTGGAAATCATCCTAGATTCCCTGGCCTCCCAAAACCCTCAAATTAATCAATCACTAAAAAGTGATCCCATCACTTTCTAAATATCTACAAATCTTTCTCTCTTTTTCTCTGTCTGTACCTAATGCCACTATCCGGCTTCAGGACCATATCATCTACTACTTAGATAACTGAGTTAACTGCTTATGTGATCTACAATGCTTCAGTTTTGTATACCTCAATTCAATCTCATAGCAATATTTTTCTAAACTTACTTACTTGAACACAAAGACTTTGACTTATTTATATCCATAACATCTAGGGAATAATCACATAATCAGTTTCACAGACCAGTAAAATGAAGTACAAAAGTATTCAGTCTAAGACTTTTAAGAGCTTAATTCTACTTTTTCCTGGTTTAACAAAAATGTCAATAGAAAAACATAATTTTGTAAAAACTGAAGAGTAAAAAAGGTAGGATGGTATATGTTGTTGAATATATTGTTTGTATATGAATAATTCCTGACTTCTAGTGACCTAGTTGAATCTTACACCCCATTAATATCACTTGACCATTTTTGTAAATAGTTCCTTAATTTAAGGAAAAAAAGAAAAGTCTTCAAATTTATTTTACTTAGTGATTTTTTTTAATTTTTTTTTTTATTGGTACCCGGGATCGAACTCACTACCACGCGCTTGCAAGGCAGGCGCTTATGCCGCTGAGCTAAATCCCCAGCCCCTGATTTTTTTGTTTGTTTGTTGGTGCCGAGGATCGAACTAACAACCTCGAGTTTGCCAAGTATGAGTTTGCTCAGTTATGACGCTGAGCTAAACCCCCGGCCCCTACTTACTGATTTTTAAATTGATCTTATTTTCAAAAGAATGCAAAAAGTCAAGTATTATAAAACCAAATTCATAATTCAGATCAAAAGGAAAAAAATAAGAAGAAAGTTATATCAAGAAGTTTGGGATGCCGGGGGATTTAGCTCAGCAACATAAGCGCCTGCCTGGCAAGTGCAAGGTCAAGTTCCATCCCTGGTGCCAAAAAAAAAAAAAAAAAAAAAGTGAAATTTTGGTTAAAGAAAGTTTCCAATTCAGTATTCTCCCTACCTCACAGCCCTCCCTACCTGTGAAGGACAGCTCCATATTTTTTAGTGAGCTGGGCTTATTTGAAAGTTATAGAGAAAGATTTAAAAAACATGCAGGAGGGACCAAATTGTCTTCCTATTAATGCTATTCAACAAACACAATTAACATATTCAGGACATACTTTTCCATTCAGTATGTTCTCAAATGTTTTGACAAATCTAGTTTACTATAATGATTTGGTTGAAATACTTAACAAATGCCACAAGACTTTAGACTTCCAGAATCCTTGCAAATAACTCCAAGGAAAAAAGCTATTCAGTAAAATAATGAGAAATCGTTCCTCAGGCTATGGCCAGTAGCTTGAAACTATCTGAGGACATACTATAGTTAACTCTTTAGTTTCATGTACACAAGAAACAATCTGGAGACAAAATAAAATATAAAGATCTTTCTTCTGATTTCTGTGAACCTAATGATCACAATAACAGAAATTGAATTTGGCTTCCTAATTAAATTCATACCCAAAAGGTATGAATGATACCAAAATCTGCTCAAGTCTCTTATGTAAAATGGCAAAGAATTCACATATCACCTATGTATACTGTCTTGTATAAATCATCTTTAGATATTTACAATACCTTATCAATTTAGGTGCTATATAAATAGTTGTTACACTATTGTTTAGGGGATAACGTCCGTGAGTGTTCTGAAACGATTTTTCTTTTTCGAGGACTTTTTCACTCATTGCTGGTTGAATTGAAAAGGCCAACTCCATGTACTAGTTTGATTTTCTCCAAAATAATTTTTATTAAAAAATAAGTTACTGCTAAGACAAAGAATATTCTCCAAATATGAAATTATTTTAGACTAAAGTATTTACCAATTCACCTTATATTTTATCATGTCATTAAGCAGAAGATTGCCATTGTAAGATGTTAGTTCATCAATTTCTAGTTGCCACAATGCTAATTTAAAGAAAAACAATTGTTATCCCTAATTTATGTAAGATCACAGAAACATAGTATGGCAAAAATATTTCTTTAAATTCATGATATAAAAAAAATTAGCCAGCTGTACTGGCACACAACTGCTATCCCAGCACTCTGGGGGGCTGAAGGAGAATTACAAATTCAAGCCCCACCTGGGCAATTTATGAGACCCTATTTTCAAACAAAAAAGGGGGCTGGAGATACAGTTCAGTACAAAGACCCTGGGTTTAATCTCCAGGACTGAGAAAAAAGAGATTATATGAAGAAAAACATGGAGTCATAAAGGAAAATTTCAGAGAGAAATGAAATAGAAAAAATACAAAAATTAAATGTAAACAAATGATTATTCCCAAACAGTGGCATCAGAAATTTATTTTCTGTAGAGCTAAAAGGTGTTAATAAAACTTGTAAAACAGTTTTGTATTTTCTAGCTGATGATTTTCCACAGTATATCTGAAAAGCACATATAAATTTAGTTTCTCTAATCAGTTATGCATCTCTTGTAACAAATTCCAGCAATTCCATTTTAATAGGATACAATTCATGAAAAAAATTTCCATTTGCTTATATCAGTACAAATACACTATATTCAATTATACAATGTAAAGTTGTAATTCTATACACAGAAATAATTTAACTTAATTTTTAAATTTCTGTGATTTATTTCTGTTTCTGTTTTTAATAATTTACTTCATGTTTGTTTTTGAGGAAAGAATTATATAGGAACCTTCAATATATGAACTGGTCTTTTAAAGATGGCTGGTGTGGCAGAGAAGTGGAAAGTCAAAAATCCAGTCCATCGTAAGACTGGGGAAGTTTTATTTACATATTACTGAACAAATACCAAAGAGACACCAATGAAAATAGCAAACTGAAAGACCTTAAACAAATGCTTTTCTATTAAAAGTCTGGAGAGTCATTAGAACCCTAATGTAAATCAATTACCGAGTCTCTGTTCTAATGTTTTTTGTTAGGGACAAAAAAAGACCTCGTGCAGGCTCATAAAACCTGGCATATGCTAGCATCTTTTACTCCTGAATTTCTATGAATAAACACATAAAAAAAATTGCTCAAATGCACTGCTGGTTTTAAATATATCTAAGATAGTATTAGAGGTTTGTTTTGATTGCTGACTGTATTGTTTATCAGCTTCCTCCCTCCAGTTGGTAAAAAATAGAATTGAAAGCAACTTTGATTCTCTTTCCCTTCCTCATCTATATGAAAGACATTTGAAGGCAGCTAGCAGGAAGTAAGAATAACAAACCAAATTGTTCTAGCAATTTAGAAGATGAACTACACGACACTACTGTGACTAAATAATAACTATACAAATTATAGGCCATCAAATTCATTTCAGTATACATGTTAAAGTTTAGGCTATTATTTAGTTGACAGAAACTAGAATGCTTAAGTCTGTGGTATCTTCCTTAATTCCCCAAAATTTATTTTACTAAAGTAGGCATTCACTAAAAGACTTTTATTTTCATTAACTTTAAAGAGAAAAGCTGATTACAATGAAAAAATTCCATGCTCTTCTCTACTTCCTTAAGTTTAAAGACTCGGTTTTATTAGGGTTTTTTTGGGGGGTAGGGGGGTGTTAGGGTAATGTTCTTTTTGATGAAGGTACACATTAATTTAAATGTTTTTAAAAGGTAGGCTTTGAAATATTACTTGAGGGCATTAAGCAAAGTTTATGCTAGTACTTTCTCTTTATTGTCTAGGTTAGCTACACATGAAATGGTCTTCTGGCTTGTGTCACTCACCTATTTGCCAAATTTGTGAAAATACTGAAGGGTCCTGAAAGTATTTGGGACAAATATTTCACTGTTAATCCAATTTTAATTTTTAAGAAAGTATTTTCATACACAAACTACTTCTTCACATTTAAAAGATATTCCAATCCTCTGAGGTATCTCTATGCATCAATCTCTAATCATCTCAAGAGTCAAGACTAGGAGCCCTGCTTGTTGTGACGGCAATACTGCATCACACAGCAGTGCAAAGAGACAAAAATGTGAATATTAAAAATAAAACATGAGTTCAATGAAATGTATTTTGACTGAGCTACTTCTGGTTATGCCTTCCAGGTCCTTTGGAGGTATACATTCTGCTCCTGTACTTTTAACAATTGAAAGGAAAGTTAGAGAAGCACTAGAGAGTGAGGAAACACTAGCAATGTAAGCTTAGATTTTTACTGACTTATTTTTACTTACTTATCCACTTGGAATTGCTGTTTTTTAATCTATAAGATGAGGGGCCTCTCCTAACTCACCACGACTAGGTTAAGTATTCTTTATATGGACATGTATAACATGCTAAATCTAGTCTTAGTGGTTGCCTGTTTATCTCCTTCCAGATCCTAGAGACAAGGATCACGTTTTTTCCATTAAAGCACTCTCAGTCAGTACCAAGTATCTGCAATTTAATAAAAACTCATTAAATGAACAAGTAATTATGAGTAGTAAGGTATCAATCTAATAAATTTTTTATATTACTCTATTTTACTTGATCTGTAAGAAATGATTAACAACAATAAAGATGAATCTCCACACTGAACTAGGACAAAAATCAGATAATTCAAACAAAAAGTATACACACTACACTAAAATGAAAACAGTGCAATGTTGTTTAAAAGTAAAACTTTTCTTTACATTTGTTAGCTAGGATATTTCACAAATAAAACTAGTCTATGAAATAAATTATCTAACATTCATTGTTTTGTTTTGTTTTGTTTGGAACCGTGGATTGAACTCATGACCTTGCACTTGCCAGGCAGGCACTTATGCCGCTGAGCTAAATCCCAGCCCTTTGCTATTTACTATTTTAACAGTTTGCTACATTATATAAGTAAATATAGTACAGCTGACTTTTGACATGGAGTTCCCTTCCTGTATCAAAAACTGAGAATACAGTATATAGGGAAATAAATTTGATTTCTTCTAATTAATATACTCTGAAAAGTAATCAAAAAATGGCAGTTGTGGCAGTCAGGCTGGATTGTTAAATTGATTGGTATGAGAACCACGCAGGAGACTGGTAAATCATACTTCCAGGTATGTCACAGTAGGTCACAGAGGTGTGAGACTTTGGCCACTACCTCTGGTCCCTGGCTCCTTCCTTTCTGGCAAAGTTCTCATGCTCTGCTTTCTGGTCAACTTCATGAGCTAAACAGCTTTGATCTGTCATGCCCTTCCACTATGATGTTTCTGCTTGGGAGCTCAACCTAATCTACTGAAATCATGAGCAAAAATAAACCTTTCCACCGGGTGTGGTGGCACATGCCTGTAATCCCACCACTCAGGAAGCTGTAGCAAGAAAATCACAGTGAGTCTGAGGCCGGTATGAATTATGTAGTGAGCTCAAGGCCAGCCTGAACTGTATAGCAAGACCCTGTCTCAAAACAAACAAACAAAATAAAACAATCCTTCCTTTATGTATTTTGAGTATTTGGTCCTGGCAATAAAAAGCTGATCTATATAACAGTACACAAGATAGGAGGAAAGAATAGGGAGAGGTTGATCAAAGTATATTGTTACACTTAAATATAAGGAGGAATTTCTGATGTGCTATTGTACCATACATTGACTAAAGAATACTAAATGTACTGTACATTTCAAAAAGTTATAAGAATCTTAAATTCACCATAAAGAACAATGTTTCATTTCACTACCATTGTTTCAAACATCATTGATGTTTTACCATCAACCAATAACAGATGAATAAAATGATAGTTGCTTCAGATAATGTTTAATCTGATTTAAACATTATACCATGTTTTCGTGTATGAAAACATAACAGTAGCACATTAATATATACAATTTTTATGATTTTGTGCATTAGTTAAATTTTATTTTATAAAATGGAAAACTAAGTAAATATTTAAGTAGATAAGTAAAGAAACACAGAAATCACGATTACAACCAGCTCAAAAAATGTACCATCATTCTTGGGCATATTTTCTTAAGAAAATCCAAAGTATTCTGTTATTTTCTTTAAAGTCAAAAGGGCATTTGAAAATAAAACAGATGGAATTTTCCTCCAGACACACAATCTTCAAGATTTCTGAACTATCCCGACACAGCAAATATTTAACATAAAAAATACAGAGGAAAAAATGTATTAATGAACTTTCTCTGAAATTTAACAAAAAGGGGAGTTGGCTAACAAAGCTTCATTTAATCCCAGTCATTATCTAGAATACCTGGCCTAATTTACACAGTCTGTCACCATCCTCATAATCATGTACAATAGAAAGTTGACAAGGTAATTAAAGGACCAGGAAAGTCTGTCTGAACTGAGAGTTTCTTGTTCTACAGGCAGAAGTTTAGTTCTAACGGAGTCAAGGAGAGAAAGTTTTATTGCTTTCAGTATGGTCAATGTTTCTTTATATAAAAACATGAACAAATGATTGTTACTTTTATGACAGCATTGGCATATTACTTTTCAAGAATCAAATAGCTCAGAGAGATCACCTAAAAGGAAGTTACCTTTACAACAACAACAAAACTCATTTATAGGAAGGTTGCCTTTCCTGACATGTCAGCATCATTCAGCAAGTTCTTAAACTGACAATACTAAACTGGCATCCTTATTTATGCACAGAAGAAATGACACAACATCTAAAATTTACTTCAAATAATTTGGCAAAGCAAACAAAAGTAAAGTAGGAGGACTGATGAAATGTGTTTGGCAAAATACAGAAAATGTTGAGCTAGGAAATAGGAGCATAGTGGTTTGGTATTATATTTCTTCTACTATTGTGTATGTTTCAAAATATAACAAAAGAAAAAAGTTAAGGTAAGGATTTTTTTTATATGGATCTTGACTAGATTTATGAAAACTGCTACATTTGTTAGGGACATAGCTTGGTGGCACAGTGCCTGCCTGGCAAGTGCAAGGAAGTGAGTTTGATTCTTGGTACAATAAATAAAATAAAAACAATCTGCTAAATTTTTACACCTCAAATTTCTAAAATATTTAGAAATCCAAAAGTGTCCAAGACTCACTATAAGAAAAGAACATAGTTGAGAAATTAGATCAACAGAAGGGCCTGAAAGAGACCTAACAATATAGGTATTTCCAATTTATCATTTTTTAGACATATTCAGGTCCATGCTGTATAAGACAACACTCTCACTATAGCTAGGCATACAAATTTTCCTAACTTTCAGCCCGAGTGAGAATTGAATCCCTTCTTAACCAAAGGTAATGAATGCAGTAAGGAAAAGACTGGTTTCCTAACTATGAGCTAAATGAATTACAAGGAGAAAAAACCATTTAATACACATACAGTAATATGATATTAATAAATATAGATATATGGCACTATTGAATAAGCTACCCTTTACTTATTGGTTTAACACAAGAACAAAATTAGAATATACATCCCAAAAGATTTTTGATCAGGTTTAAGAGTTAATTTGATGGTATTTGGGGGGTGGGTTGTAAAACAATAACAGGAAAGCTATAAATAAGACTATAATACAGGAAGCACTACCCTACCTAAAAAGGATAAGCCACCTCTGATTGGTATATACATTATAAACTGTATTGATTACATAGGAAGAAGAATGCTTCTAATTTTGGTGAAGTGTGTTGTAGCATTCATCCTTTGGACTTATGAAAAAGTGGTATTCAGGAAGGGCATGGGTTGAAACAGTAATCCTAGTTTAGAGCTACTAACCTGGAAGAAAGTGTGAGGTAAATAGTTCCTGAGAAAACAGCTAATCTTTACTCAGACATCAGAGTGAGATCTCTTAGTTAAAAAGACACAAAAGAAAAATAATATATATTTTTTTCTCTGAAAGAAAAAGCAGAGATGGTTTATCAGAATATAACTTTTTAAGGTCAACAGGTGAACTTTATTTTCAAAGGGGATTCAAACTTCAAATTTAACAGCTATTACATCATCTCTATTCTTATAATCATCTCGACAAGTGAGTTTGGGCAAGCAAACCAACATAACCCAACAAAAGAAACAGAATAAAAAATTTATAGTAGTGCCTTAGAACTAACATAATTAATAAAGGTAAGAAAGCACTGTGGAGCCAAACTGCCCATCTCACTGGTCACAATTCGAAATAGTGGAAAAGACTAGACACATGGTCCCAGGGGTAGAGGAGAATATTGTTTGATACCCCACTGGGCCACAAAACCTCACATTATTCACAGGCCTATTAAGTTTATTCGCTTCTTTTTTTAAAAAAAAAATAAATGTCTCCTGATGTTTAATAGGTGAGCTCATGTTTTCTTTTGTTTTTGTGTTTTTATTGCTCTGATGTTTTTTTCTTGTTCTGAACTCATCTTTGTCTCTCTTGCTCTTGTCTTTGTTTCCTGCTAGCTCTTTCTTCTGCTTTGAATGCCTTTTTGTGTGGGTGTGTCTAACTTAATTTTTTTAATGAAAACTTTGCAGGTATTTCCTCCAGAAAGTCTTCCCTGACCACCCTTTTTTGTATTATTCTTTAATACCCTATGAACATCTTTTTCCTGCAGTTCTTCCTTTACTTATCTGACTCCTTACCAGTTTATAAAGCTTCTTAAAAACAGGCTATTCTATATCATCAAGTTAAGTTTCACGGGCTTTAGGATGACCCATCATAATTTTATATAACACTAAGAAGAAAAAAATTACTCCCTGTTATAACTGAGATATTATATATGAAAGGTGAACCCAATTTCACAAAAAAAGGGGAAAAATGAATCTTGTAATTGATAAAATTCTGTATCTTAATTAAATATTTAATATTCACAGAGAGCCTGCATACACAGATAATGTACATTAAATGTTTGCACAATGAACAAATTCCACCTAGACTGACCCTTTTCATCAATATGCGTTCTTAGACACATTCAAAAACCAACAGAATAAAAACTTTAGACTTTTAAAACTAAAACCTATAGATAAAATTTACAAATATAGTGGTTCTGGATTTAGTTGAGTAGTCTAATACATCAGGAAAGAAAAAAATGTTTTCTAAATAAAATTGTGGCTTCACACTAAACATACACACACACACACACACACACACATACAATTGCCTAGGTAAACAGATTTCATTAAATTATGGAAACAAAAAAAAAGAAACACTGTCTTATAATATATGTTCCTATTTATGTGCACTAATAATATGTAAGTTGATTGTAAATAATTCAAAAAAAGAATAATTTAAAACTTGTATTTTTGAATAATATTCATATATTGTGAATAAACACACAAACCTAGAAATAGACATTAATAAATTACCAGCATTTATTTACTTTTTTAAAAACCTGTTTCTTAATCTTGGATTAAATTTATATGAGGGTGATATTATAATCAAAGAATGAACATTTTAGTAAAATAAAAATATTTTAAGTTTAATCCAAATGTGATGTTACAAACTTCCCTGTCATTCCTTTAAAGATGAAATATAGAAGTTACTGAGAGGAATAAGTGCTATAAAGGAGTAGAAAAATAAAATCTTACAACAATATATTTAGAAATACACCTTCCTTTCTTTTATGTTTTTCTATGTCCTCTAGAAAGGGATGTTATTAAAAGAACTTAGGAGGCTAGCTACTTTGCATACCTTATTTCTTATCTCTAATAACCTATAAGATTATATTAGATATTAATACCTGAGGATTAAGGCTTTAAAAAATTAACTCATCTAAGATCACAAAGATTGTTAGTGGTAGAAACATTTCTTAAATTTCAACATATATAAAAATAGCTTTCTGGTGAGAAAACTCAGGCAAAACCAGAGAATCTTTTTTTGTGTCACAAACAAAAATTATCCCAATTTACGTAGAGAAAAGAAGGTTGCTTTAAGAAAAAAAAAAATCTCCAGAATTTGGGTGACTGATAAATTCTAAAAGTCCATTTTATGGTGCCTAATAGCAGTCAAGCAATCCAAGTAACTTTTAGACTGAATATAGACAAGTTTTTATTAATTTAATATAATCTAATCTATCCATCTATTCTTTTTCAGTTTTGTCACTAGAAAGTGCTAATTAAAAACTTCTTTATGATTCTACAGTCTCAAATTTTTTTCCTCATCTTTGTCATTATGGTGCAATTACTGCTTAGGGGTTGAGGGCAAAGACCTTGTTACAGACAGACTGAATAAAATTCTAACGTGTTAACCATATAACCTTGAGCAAGTTACTTAACCTCTCTAATTTTCATTTTCTTTATCTGTAAAGTAAGACTATATATGACTCAGAGTTACTGCAATGAACAAATTAGATAATATGTTACACAGTGAATAAAGAAGTTTGTAGACTTTATCTATAATGTCCTATAGGATTAACAGTAACAAAGAGTTCTTCATAACACCTAACATAATATATGTATATTACATATAACACCCGATACAAAGTGCCCAATAAATTTGGAAGGGTTATGGGCTTGAGAATTTTGTTTTATTGGAATATTTACTATTAAAACTTCATTCTTTGTTACTATTAATACTATAGGATGTATAAAGTCTAAAATTTCTTTATTCACTGCATAACACAAAAAGCAAAGAAAGATATTGAAATTTCAAAGACAATGCCTTTTCACTGTCACAGCAATGTACTAGCCATCAAAGTCTAGATTTTACAAGAGAGAGATTTTAGCTTTTTGAAATTACTAACTCTTTTATATAAAATGTGGGAGCATATTTTAAAACGTAAGGTACCGCAGAACACTGTAACATGATACTCCTGCAGAAATAACCACTTTCTCCAGGCAAGTAAGTTTTACCATTCACCACTGAGGGGTGCTATAACCTAGGAAAAGGTTAATATACTGTCTCAACTTTAACTTTCCACATAGTTTTACAATATTCATTTCATCAACTCTCAGGTACATTTTAAATTAATTTAACAAGCATGCACCAATTCTCTTTGGAGACTGTCTAAAGACTAAGAAGGTCATTATGTCTATATAATCATATAGAAGGATCCTATTCTTCCATGCTTTTTCTCTGTAACATCTAACATACTATTTGTCATATATTTAACCTTTATTTATCTTGTCTAACACACTATGTATTTTGTACATTAATTGTTATTCTTAGGTATGTATGGGGAAGGTAATAGATTCTATGAAGAAGAGATTTGTAACTGTGTTATGCCCATTTCATTTCCAAGGTCCAGAATAGTGCTTAGGACTTAATTCATGCTAAATAACTAGACACTACTGAATGAACGAACAGTGGTTCACATATATGAAAAGTTAAAAAGTCCTCATTAGATAGTATCAAATAAAGCAAATTTCTACTACCTAATACCCAAAGTGAAATGTCTGGTGATACTGAAAATGGCACACTGTCTGAAAATGTTTAAGAACAATTTATTAATTCTACAGATGATTATAAAGATAGATTTCATGAGGTTGGTTTCTTTAATATACATTTGCATAGGATCCCTCTCAAATGATCTGATTGGAATGGGAGCTGGGCAATTAAAGGGGAAAATTAATATTAATACCAAATAAACCTAACTTTGCTTAGTATCTATTAAAGTGTTTCTTCAACAATTTTAATAGCCTCTCCTTTGAATATAATTTTTAGTTTTCTATTTTCTCACATAATCAAGATCCATAATGTATCATTAGTGAATTGTGATTTATTTTAACTGAAATTAATACTTAAAAGATGACAGAATTGCAACTTGAATGTAAAATCCTTCTAGTCTTTTGCAAGTATGCTACCTGCCCCAGACTTGATAGCAGTTCTTTAGCAATTCACTTTTACCAACTCTTTCTAAAGCACTGAACAGTTTATGAAATAATCTTTCAAACAGATTATTTAATCAATCTATCAAATATCTAATTAAGTTATATTATTATAGTATCAAGAGGTCTTGTTAGGGATCAAACTCACTTATAGTTTACTGACGAGAACACAACTGTGTAGAAGTGTGTCACAGAATTGCCTACAAGTTGACACATGTGGGCTTAAAGCTTGGATGTTTTAGAGACAGAACATACAGAATGAGATAACCCAAGTAAATAATTAGTGGTTGATCAAAAGAGCTTCAATTGCAATGGCATATGGCTCCTTTACATACTATCTAATTGCCACCAGAGCCTACTTTTTAATTTTTTTTTTCATATAGCTGATGGCCACTACTAATATAATCCATCTCTTAAAAAAAGTAATCATTACAGGACCTCTAACAGTTCCCTGGGTTTAATTATAGTCATTCATTCATCCAACAAATATGAATTAAGAAACTACTACTCAAAAGGTATTATAATAAATTATTAATAATAGGTAAGCTAATAATAATGATTGTTAGAAGATATAAATATGTTTAATGAAATATTTTCCTGTTAGATTTATTTATCCAACCAAGAGTCCTGTTAACAGCTCATAAAACCAACCAACCTACATTTTCCAAAACCAGTAAACAGAGTTAACATACCTGCATAGGCAAAGGAAAAAAACAAAACAAAAACAGGAACTAGAGAATAACCCACTCAATATCAGTAGCTTTGAACATATAACATCTGGATTCATACTAAATTCTAACTCTATCAAAAATTCACTGTTTCACTATTCTATGAGATTTTTTAAAATGCATTTAAAAAATAAGAAAATGTGGAAGCAGAGAGACAAAGAAGCAGAAACTCGGGTGTTAAAAAACATAATGGAAATGGGGGTATAGCTTAGTATTAGAGTATTTGCTTAGCATGTCCTAGGCCCTGGGTTTAAGCAGCAATAAGAATAAAGAAAAAAGCATAATGACAGGGAGCTGGGGATTTAGCTCAGCGGTGTAAGCATCTGCCTTGCAAGCATGCGGTTGAGTTAGATCCCCGGCACTGATTAAAAAAAAAAATCATAATGATAGTTGAAAATCTACAAAAATACAGAGTTCTTTTGACCACATCACTTGGAGTAAGGTTTCACTATTACCTGATTACAGAGAAAAACTTAATTTCTAGAAATGTTTCAATTAAAATATTAGTTTAATAAACAATATGAAAATAAGTACAAAAACTATTATCTTTAATGAATTTCTGTGACTGAAATATATTAATAAATGTGAGTGTAATATATTAATAAATGTGAATGTAATATTTAATAAATTGGAGAGAAAGAATGCTGAAATATCTTATTTTCATTTTTTTTCCTATTTTCACTCCCTTACCTAACTTCCAATCTTTTCAGTAACTTCAACTTTTCAGTAATAAATAGGAAAATGGGCAACATAAGCTTCCAAAGCTTATATAAATATATCCAAAGGTATAAATATGCTTCTTCACTTCAGAAACATATATCCTAGTTGAAAAGGATAACCCAAAATACACCTCTATCTCATGATCCATTTAAATTTCACCATTTTATTTTAAATTTTCATATATCTCTATTGACCTTTAAAATACCTTTATAAAATATATAATACAGATTTAAGAATAATATCTTTCCGCCACAGATTTGAAGTCAAATCTAACATGTATCAATAGCTTTTTTTTTTTTTTAACTTGAAACTTTCAGAAAATTAAATAGCTTACAACCTGTTTTTCAGAGACTTGGAACTACTGCATCTTTATCCTAAAACTAAATGCAAAATAAAAACACTCCTCTAAACAAATATAAAATGTTTTTCTATATTTTCACCATTAATTACACTCAAGCTTAACTGGCTAATTCTTTAGACAATAGCAAGTTAACCACCTCAGATGTGTAACAGACATGTGAGTACTAAAAACCGAAAGAAACTCTTAACATGAGAATGAAAGTTAGTTTTTCAGTCTATAACCAATTTCAACAAGTATGTTCACAGTTTTTTCTTTAAGCTTTATACTATTACAAGTATGATGCTGAAATCTATCACTTCAAAAAAACCAAATCTGTTAACACATGTGTGAAACTTTAACATAAGGATAACGACTCACATACAACAATCACAACTTTCCTACTATGTTTGGATTTGATGTTGCTTCAAGCTCTTCAGGCCTAAAAATGACCTAAAGTGCTGAAAAATTTTAAGAGTCCTTACATCATTGAGATACAAAACAAAATCAAGGACAGACAGGAAGAATACAATGCAACACATGTCTGTAACAAGGATGTTTTGGAAATGTAATGATCATGATGACAACAACACTGGTAAAAGCTAATGTTAACTGAGACTTACTGAATCCTTACAACCCTATAATTTTATGGCTGAGAAATTTAAAAAGTTTCCCATGATTACAGATCTTATAACTAGAAGAACTAGTACTTCAAATCTAGTCTATATGACTTCAGAGCCCATGCTATTTTTGGACAGAAGGATTTTGCTGTGGTGCTAAAGCTAGTACTCTTTACCCAAGCAATCCTCTTGCCTCAGTCTCCCAAGTAACTGGGACTATACACATGTGCTACCATACCCAGTCAGAACTCCTACTTGTAATTAGTATATTTTATTGTCTGTGTTTTCTAAACCCCAATGAATAAACATTTACTAAAAACCTAGTATAAGCTTGCTACTTCATTTTTAAAGACTTCAAAGGTCATTCATGATTTTATTCAACAAATGTTTAAACAAGTGTACACCATGTGAGAAGCTGAGGCTAAACGAATAAAAAGATGAATAAGATGAGACTCTGCCATCATGTCCAAAACAGAATATATACAGAATATACATAATTAGGTTTTAAAGGCACAGTTTAACAAAAGTACTTGTTATAAATAATTCTTCTATTAGTTATTATCTATAAACTCCTAAATAACTATTTAATTTTCTCAATAAAATGCTCATGGATCTTAATAATATATATATATATAAAATTAAAAATGTGAAAGAAAAGTAGTGTGCCATCAGCTTACATTTTCTATGACAAATGTCCATTCTTTATCTTCAAATTCCTCCGCATGAGGATCCTGTAACAAAGACAAAATATGAAATATATGTCTGTAGCTTATCAGTCCAAGTAAGAAAATACAAAACAGCTTTGTTTTTAGCTTTTGCCAACTTTTTTGAGGGGAAGGGGACTAGCCTGCCTCATGTCACACCTCCGTAATTCACAAAGTTTCAGTCACTGTTATAGATTAAGAAATTTTCTACTTTTGTTGAGACATATCACTATTTTCCATCATGGCATATTTGACAAGACAAAAAGAAACCTGAACAGATCAAACCACTAAGAACTTTATAAAATATAAAACACTCACACAAAGCTCTGCCCTCATTTTTATAGCTCCAAGTATTTTACCCCTTGAGGCAAAGTGTTCTTCAGTGCAGGAGTTATGTAATCACCTGAAACTTCTAAGTACTATAAGGAATTTCATAATCTAAACCAAAATGGCAGATAAGCATGAACTGTTGCTACCTTCCCTCTCACCTCTCCCCAGTTGTTATGGTCTATGTCTAGGTGTTGCCCCAAAGCCTTATGTGTTCATAGGTGGGGTTTTTAGAAGTGACTGGATCACAGGAGTGGGATACTCATCGGTGGGTTAGTCCACTGGTGAGTCTATAGCTAATTATGATGCTGGGAGGTGAGGACAGGTTGGAGGAGGTGGGTCAGTGGGTGCATGGCCTGGAAGAGTCTGTCTCCTTTTCTCCTCTCGAAATCTCTCACTCTGCTTCCTGCAGCCATGAGTTGTTTCTACTCTGTCATGGCACTGTGCCTTTGAACTAGCCAATTATGGACTGAAACCTCTACAAACCATGAACCAAAATAAACCTCTCTTCCTTTAACTTGTAGATGTTGGGTATTTTGTCCCAGCTATAAGAAAGTAACTAAGACACTCATGAACTCTAAAAATGCCTCAGAAACCTGAGAAAGGGTAATGGATCCTACTACCCAAGGCAACCCTCTATCTCCTCTCCCTTTTCCCCACTCCTCTCTTTCCCTCCTTTCTTCTGTTTCTCTCCTCCCTCCCTTTGCCCCCTCTTTCTTTCTCTCTCACTGAGGACTGAACCCCCGGTCTTCACAGTGAACTACATCCCTAGTGTTTTTTTATTTTTTATTTTGATACAGTGTCTTGCTAAGCTACAAAATTGCCCTCTTGCCTTAACCTTCCAGACTGCTGGAATTACAGTCAGCTAAACCATGCCTGGCTATGAGACTTTTTATCTTTCTAGGTTTCAGTTTACTGTTCTGTTAAATACAACTAAAAGTAATACCTGTATCATGAGTCAGACACTACAAGAACTAGGACATAGTGCTCGATAGATATTCTCTATTACTGCTATTTTGGTACTAATAATTGTAATGGAGCTATGCTTCATTCCTTAACCAAAAAGACAGGCCGGGAGGATACTAGGATCTTGCTCCTCAATATATGTGTTACATTTAATTACTTGATCTCTAAAGTAGCAGTCTGTATTCTAAATTCATCATGAGAAAGTTCCCTTAGCCTTTTTTTCAGACATTTTTCCCCGTAAACCTACTTTACCAGAAGACGAGTTTTCAGTTTGCTTTTCTCTTTTACTGTATCTTATCCTCCCTCTGCCCACCACCAAAGAAACTTCTTTCAGTAGATTTTTATCCCACCTGTGTGAATTTACTTTACAAACGGTTGCCCCAGTACAGCTCTGATTGTATAAGACAGCTACTATTCTTTTTTTATTTAAAGAGAAACAAAAGCACGTAAAGGTTAGAGATAATATAGAATTCCAAAAAAAAAAAGATAAACAATAAGAAATCACTAGTTAATAAAATACATATTGTCCTTTTAGAAATAGTTATTCAAGTTACAAAATTAAAGCATACAAAGTAGATAGTCAAACAGTGAGAGTGTAAACAGCTACACATGCATGAATCTCTACATGTATTTCTATACTTTCTGTATTAGAGGGAAAAACAAAACTTAGCAAGACAAAACAGAACAAATTCCTATAAAAACATGAAACCAAAAATCATATAAAACCACAGTACAAGATGATCTACAACGATTACTGTGTTGTTTCTTATTATCCTCAATAGAATGAATGTCTATATCATCAGGCATAATTGAATATAGCAGTATAATTGAGTAAAGCAGTAAATAACAATATTAGTAAAAATAAAACATTGTAGACAGTATAAAACTTCAAAGGCAGGTAACAATCAAACCAGAGTGGATATTCTAGTGCATCTTGTCATCTTCAGTGTAGTTGCCTATACTCTCAGACTTGATACTATCAATCATAACAGCTTTGAATAAAATGTATCAATACAGAACAGCGATCCAACAAACCAGATTCGATTACGATCAGTCATGGTAAAACTGTAGGTTTTACTGAGATTTAGACTAAGTTAATAGGAAATTAAGGATGATTACCGTACTATATCCTGTTATTTTCGGGATTGCTGTCTGTGCCCTCAAATCTAGTACAGGTAGAATGACTGGAACAGAATATAATACATCTAAGCAGAGTAGTGTGAATAATGTGGGTTTTAAATCCTGGTGCACTATTAACAATATAGTGTATCAAGGCCATCTATGTTAGAGTTTCTAGTTCTCCTTCTTTGCCTCATTTCTGCTATGCTATTTTTCTGCCTTTGTTTGTCTACTTTTCTCCTTCATTCTATTGCCTGTCCTGCTCATTGAGGCCTTTCTGCCACTGTTCCTAAATCCTGGCATTTTTTTTTCTCTCTCTCTAGAATGTCCTTCAGTATTCTCTGTAGTGTTGGATTGGTGGTCACCAGTTCCTCTTTGTCATGGAAGCATCTTGTTTCTCCATTAATTTCTAGTGACAGTTTTGCAGGGTACATCAATCTGGGCTGGAGGTTATTTGCTTTCAGGGCTTGGAATACCTCGCTCCAAGCTCTTCTTGAGCTGATGGTCTGTGTCGAGAAGTCAGCCATGATTCTGATGGGCTTACCATTATAGGTAATCTGTTTCTTTTCTGTGATGACTTTTAATATTCTGTTTTTATATTGAATTTCTGGTATCTTGATTATTATATGTCTGGGTGTAGATCTGTTTTGGTTGTAGGTGGCTGGAGTTCGGTATGCCTCACATAACCAAATGTCATTTTCTTTTCCCATGCTTGGGAAGTTTTCTTTAATTATTTCTGTGAATAGCCTTTGTAATTCACCTGTATGTATTCCTGGTTCTTTGTTCACATTTCTTATTCTTAAATTGTAGATTCTCTTGTCATCTTCTAGCCTTTGTGTTGTTACTGCCTGTTTCCTTGTTATTTTTAAGAGATCTTTCCTTTCATGATCACACACTGCAAACTTGTCTTCAAGTTGTGATAGTCTATCCTTAGTTTCTTTTAAGGAGTTTTGCCAGCTTTCAATAGTTTTTAATTTCCTGGTAGTCTCTTTGAATCTGCTTCATGTATACTATATTTTCTTTATAATCTTTATCGAATGTTTACCTCCTTTTTTTGTGTTCCTCCCTTCTTCCATCTGTATCATCCTGAGAGATGCTTCCTGAGAGCATTTCTTTTATTACTCTACTCATGTCCTGCTTTACCTGATTTAATATTTCAGTTTTGAGCTGGTCTACAAGGTCCCGAAGATATCTCTTAATGTCCATTGAAGCCATGTCTGATGTTGTGTGTTTGCTGCCCTCAGTCTCCCTTATTTTTCCTTCTTCTGGATCAGTGCTCTCAGGGTTCTGGGCTGGGGGCCTCCTTCTGCCTCTCTCTCCTGTCATGGCCCTGGCTTCCTCCACACAGGTTACAGTGCAGGTCCCAGCCCCCTTCCCTGTTGGCCACGTTTCCTCCAAAGCATGCTGGAGAGGGACCTCTGCCTCTCCTGCCTGCTCTTGTCACTGAGGTGTAAGCAGCGGCTGCATATGCCTGCCCCTCTCCACTGAGCCAGCCAAACTTTAGGGGCTTTTCACCCGGTTAGTGTGTGCTAGGCGCAGGGAATTGATTTGGGACGGCTCATTGGGTCCCAGCCAGGGGCGCGGCCCAGTCCAAGCAAATCCCACGAATCTGCTCTGGGGAGGGAGGAACCAACTGAAGTCACTGTCACTCCCAGTTCAGGCTCCTCCTGCCCGATTCCAACATGTCGCCCATTTGGTCACGCCCTTCCTATGGAAGGGGTCTCATTCCCAGCACTGACCGTGGATCAATGAAGGTCCCTTCACCGGCTCCACTCTCCATTGGGCTCACCAACCCCCAACCTCAGCGCTGCTCTGCTTCCTGTGAGTGGCAGCGGGAATGAGTTTGGGTGGCTCTGCCAGCCAGCGCAGATTCAGGCCTTTGCAAACTTGGCGGGTCGCCGCAAACGAAAACGCTGTGTCCTGTAATTTTTAGCTGTTTCAGTTGTAGTCCTGAAGTATTTGACGAGCCTTTTTACATTTTAATTTCTTCCTGTGTCAAGAGGATCCATCTCCCTCTGTCTGGGTCTCTCCAGGGTGTTTTATTCTGGCAAATGAGTTGTTTCTCCCAGAAGGCTTTGTATTTTGTTTTCACAGATTGGCCATCTTGTCTTCTCCTTCCCACTATTTTATTATAGTACAAAATAACTAAACAGAAATGATTCAGTAACTAAGGAGATGGGAATTTATCTCATAGATTAGAAGGGATCTTAAGGGAATCTGAACTGGAAAACATGGTCAGAACTATGGTTTGGGGAAATTAATCTATATACAAGATTGAATGGAAAATAAATTAATCATGAGAATACTACAGTCATTTTTATCTTGATACAGCCTAGACACAAACTCAGTTGTAGCAATAAAAAGAATCAATCATAAATAAGATGCTTCCTGAGGAGAAGTACGTAGGACCAAGTGACAGTAAGAGAGTATCAGGGCCTTTCTGCATCCAAAAATTCAAATACACTTCCATGTTCTTCCTATCTTTATTCTTACCCTGCCTCTAACACATAGAATTGAACTTGAATAAATTAAGTACACATATAATGTGACTTCACTACTTTTTTCTCTATGCCTTATACTTTGTGTCTTTATTTATTCTAATATCTGTGGAAAACCTACATAATCACACCTAGCCCAGATGGTTTTTTCTTTTGTGAAGCTCTTCCTATTAATTCTTTAAGATGTAATATACATGTTTCATAACATGTTACATAAATATTTATAATATGGCAAGAAACTGATTATCTACAAAATATATATCAGTTAAAAATAGTACTTCTATATGATTGTAATCTCAGTATTCTGGAGGCTAAGGCAAGAGGATCATTGTGAGTACAAGGCCAGCCTGGGCTATGTAATGAGTTCAAGGACATTCTGAACTATCTAGTGAGACCTTGCCTAAAAAAAAAAAAAAAGGTGGCAACAGAGAGAAAGAGAGAGACAGACAAGTTCATCTATGGGGTACTACATTCATCATGTGGTTTGGTTCTACTGATCTCGTCAATAGTTCCTGAATAAATTAATATACTAGATTCCAAAGTAAAATAACACTTTTTTTAGCAGTGATTTCATACTCTAAGCTCTAATTTTACTTTGCTTTTCTTCAAGTTCACATTCTAAAGTATTCAGTGAATTTTCACAATTACATTACTTAATTATGCTTAATAAAATACCCTCTTTTCACATGTCATAAAAGTAACTTCAACACAATTTAAATCATTCAAAGAAATAAGCAATTGTTTTTTAATTCCAACTTTCCTGAAAGACTAAAACTGAAGGATAATTGTCCCACCATTATTTTGGAGGCTGTTAAACAGAAGTGCTTAACTATCTACTGTGAGTGATTTATAATGTTTCAAGAAGTATGGCAGATATTCAAGAAACACATGTAAAAGAAGAAGAAAGGTATTTAAACAGTTATGTCTTTGAATCTGTACTTTGAATTTTTAGCCAGTATTTTGCCTTTAAATTATGGCATTCATAAGTATTAGTATCAATAAAATATTTACCAAGAATCAATCTTAAACATGTCTTATTGCATTAACATTAATAAAATATTCATCGTATACTAATTTTAAAGCAACTTATTTTCAAACAAAGTTAGAAAAATGAGGAGCAGGACTAGGAGTTCTACAAACAACCTTCCATGGGGAAAGTGCTTTAAAGTTTATTGTGAATAGAATGTTGGAAATGATAAAAGAAGTATCTCAGCTAATCTTAACTCTTAACAACTTCAAAACAAACCCCAATTTATAATTACTACATTGTCACAAATAAATAAACAACACTGAAATATTCTGTCAGCTTTGAACCATGAGTACATATGGCTCTTTTAAAAGCAGAATTTACTGAGCCAGACATGGTGGTGCACGCCTGTAATTCCAGCATTTGGGAGGCTGAGGCTGGAGGATCACTGTGGGTTCGAGACCAGCTTGGGCTACAAAGTGAGCACATTGCCAGCCTGAACTGCATAACAAGACCTTGTCCCAAAAAGACAAAAAAAAAGTAGAACTTACCTTAAATAGTGTTACAGTGATTTCAATGTTTTCAGGAACAGGCCATACAACAACACCACGGTATGGATTTTTTATTCCAGGTTGCCAGCTATGAGCCTATCAGAATAAAAATGATAGTATCAATATGAAGTACAGGAAATTCAATGCTAATAACTTAACAAAAGTCTACTGACATTACTTAGCTATCCTCTACAACAAAAATGATTAGTCAAATAAAACTTTTCAAACGTTGAGCTTGGGCTATGACAGTTAAGCTTTTACTTCCACTGACACACACATACAAAACATGCAGAAATGAGACAGCTCATGTTTTTGAAAGCTATTTCTCATTAGGTAAAAGTTCTATCAGGAGAAATAGTTTTAGATTTATTTTTGTGACTAAGAACTTTAAGGCAAACCATTCTTGAAGAAAAACATAGCTAGGTATAGTGGCATGTGCCTGGAGCTCCTGCTACTGCAGAGACTAAGGCAAGAGGAATGCTGAAAACCTGAGTGTTGCAGATCAGAAGTGGGAAGAAGAGGAGGGGGAGAGAGGGAGGGGCTCAAAGTAAGTAACATACAGTATAACAGATGGAGGTTAAGGGCTATGCAGAAAAATAAGGTAAGAAAGAAGGATGAGGCACAAGACAAAGTAGTATTTTCCAACAGAGCAGTCAGAGAAAGCTTCACTGAGAGAGAGAGACAAGAGAAGGCTGAAGAAGATGAAGAAATCTGATCTGTAAATATGTGCAAAGAGTGTTTTAGGGAGAAGGAAAGCAAACTGCGCTGAGGCACTTTGATAAGAATGAGGGAATAAAGGACAGTAATGAAGAGCCTAAGCATGTAGGGTCTAGGAAAGACACTGGCTTGTACTTTGCATGACACAGGAAAACATAAGAAGTTTTTAAGCAAAGGAATGAAAACATAAGTTACATTTTTAATAAATTCACTGTGGCTACTGTGTCCAGAATAGGTTCCAGACACACAAGAGAAACAAGCTAACAACAATGAAGAAGCTACTGAAATAATCCAGAGTGGCAGCTGAGGGTAACTTGGCCTGGTCAGATTCTGAGTATGTATATTATATTCTTCTAGGTAGAGTCAACAAAATTTGCTGTTTTGTTGCATGAGAGAAAGAAAGTAGCTACGGTTGATTCTAAGGTTTTTGAGTAACTAGAAGAAAGAAATTACATTAGTATATATAAGGCAACAGGAGGGACAGGTTTGGGAAGCAAACTCAGTTTTACACACATTAAAGCTGAGTTGCTTTACAAATATATAAGTATCAATGTTCTAGTAGGCAGCTTGATATATATATATATATATATATATGTGTGTATATATGGTTATGAAACAGAATTATCAGGATATAGGTGATATTTATAGTTTAAGAATGGATATGGCCAAAAGGAATGAATTCAGTTAAGAGAATAAAGGTCCAAGGACAAAGACTTGGAATACAGTATTAACTAGTCAAGGAAGTAAAACAATCAGCAAAGGTGTCAGTGAAATAAAAGAAAAACCAGGAGTGTATGATATCCTAGAAATCTAGTATTTTAAAACATTTGAAGGAGAAGGAAACAATCATTTGTGCTAAATGCTGATGACACATCAAATAGGATAAGGTCTAAAAATGACCACTAGATTTAGAAAAGCAGAGCCATTAATAATTTCTAAAAAGCAGTTTTAATAGAATGGTGGCAGCAGAGACCTGACTGAAATGGATACAAGAAAGAAAAGAAGGAAAGAAAGTGAAGATAGAAAATACACAACTCCTCCAAGGTATTTTTCTGACAGAGAAAAAAAGAACAGGTTAGTGCTAGTGAGGCAAACAGGACCGGAAATGAATTTTCTTTTTAAAAAGAAAAAAATATTCTCATGCTAATGAGAAATATCAGGTTAAGAAAAATTTTAATGATGTAGAACAGAGAAGGAGAATTGCGGGTATACAGTCTTTTAACAGCATACAACAGCTTGGTTTTTCTGTGTGTGGTGGTTGTTTTTTGTTGTGGTTTATTTTTTTTTTAAACACAGACTATTTTTCCATAATAGGAAAGAAGTTAGAGTATATAAGTACAGATGTATGTTAGCAAATTTAACAGAACAGAAAACTGAAGCATAGAATCAAGTGAGGCCTAAAATCTCACAGCAGGTAACTAGGCAGAATTTGGATTTGATGTGGACCATCACACCTAGCTTAATTTTCAATTTATAAAACCGCCTGTAACCATGTATTTATCACACAAAATGGCATCCCAGTGCTGCTAACATCATTGCTGTTAGGCAAAGCTCTGTGAGTATACCTTTCCTCTTGACACGAAAGAATATACTATTTATGTATATATTTGTGTATTTCTTTCTTTATTTTGTTTTGTTTTTTGAGACATAGTTCTGGCCTGCCTTGAATTCACCTGGTCAGACTCAAACTCACAGTGGTCTCCCTACCTCAGTCTCCTAAGTACTACAACAGACATGGTGGCGCATGCCTGTAATCCCAGCATTTGGGAGGCTGAGGCTCCCAATGCCATGACTTGAGAAAGTGGGGAAGATGTATAGTATGCTAATTACCCTTGGTAATTATTTTCTCAATCAAAAATGAAACTGCAATGAACTTTTTTTTACTATATAAACATAAATGTACCAACAGAAAATGAACAATAAACTGTGAACTGATCTTTAAATAAGGTAATATGCCTTATTATTTACCAACTAATCTGACAGTGAATTGATTTATGTGGGTGTCAGTTCTAAATTTCAATATATATCATATATAAAGGATTCTCTCCCTCTGTCTCTCTCTCTCCTCTCTCTCTCTCTCTTTCTGGAAGATGGCCATAAAAATATATGCACACTTCAGCAGTTCACCGTACTAATAATACATGTCTGGAAGCTAACGGCTACAACTTTGAGCATCTCTTGTAATTACAGAGGCCAAAAGTAACTTTTATCAATCTTACTATATCTCCATAAACTTAGTATTAAAATATTTACACAAGTTTTCTGGTTTTCTTTTCCTGAATTCTCTACACATTTCTTTCGTGGACTCTGTATAACATATCTATGGCACCTATATGATAAATAAGAACTAAGAAAAGTAAATAGTAACCTATCCAGATGGCTCCCCCCCCCAAAAAAAATCACTGTGTAGCTCAGACTCCTTCTAAAACATAGCTAAAAATAAAATCTAGAATATTTTTTGGCCAATGCTTCCAACATACCCCTAAGTGATTTCAATGGCACTTAGCAGCAAATAATGTATGTATTTTAAAGGGAAAACATCAGAAAAATGAAGTTTGCAGAAAAAAATAATTCTATTCTGTGGATTTAATATAACTGATAACTAACTTGTAAAACAACAGGTGGGGACAAGGTTTTTTTCAAACATTCTGAAACATCATAGATCTTAAGTTTCCCAAAAGTTTTTCAATTTAGTTTAACTTCTATAAAACGATTGCTTCCTTCACAGTTATTAGAAGTGATTTTTATTTCCTATTTAGCTATTACATACCATTTATAAGATAGCACTTTCATAGATACATGAACATAGCACATATACATTGTAGTTAGTTTAAAGCATTATCAGTTCTCATCAACTTTTCCAAAGGAGTACATGTATAATATTTCAAGAAAAAGCACAAAGATTGTATGGCATCAAAGAAGGACTGGCTTCCCAGATATCAAAATCTACAGATACTCAAGTCTCTTATACAAAAATGATAACAGTTTTTGCTTAAAACCAATAGCTATCCTATATATTTTAAATAATTATTTATCATACCTAAAACATCAATAGAAATATTATGTCACTACTTGTTGCACTGTATTTGTTTTTGAATAATGACAAGAGGAAAAAAAACTTGTACATGTTTAATACAGTCACATTTTTTCACAAATATTTTCAAGCCACAACAGGTTGAATCCACAGTTATGAGACCTATGGGTACACAGGACTGACAATGTACAGAAAGGCTTTGAAATATTAAGAGAATTACACCTGAAAAATTGGCCCAACAAGAAATTTCTTCTAGAAAATATTACACTGAGAAAAACCAACCTGCATTTTTTGCATTTCACCATTTGCATTCCTACAATATTTGATACAATATGAAAAAGAATATAGACCAAGCAGAAAAATTATTTGAATATCAAAAATTCAATTAAATTTTTAAAAGAATATTTAACAACAGATAGGGTGTTTTAAATTGACCTATAATCTAAAGTATTTAATTATGTTTTATAATTTTATAAAAACAAAAGAGAAATTATTTTTTGTTATTGCTGAAATTATATAGGATGTTTCTAAAGTTTATAGTTATAGTCATATTCATCTATTATACTGAATATGTACATGGTCTTTCCCACAAAAACTTATGATCCAATCTTGGTCCTTTCCACAAAAGCTTAAGGCCCAATCAACAATACTGACTGACAGAAGACCCTACTGTCTATTTTTAGAATCCTTTCTCATATGTAAATAGGAAAGTAAATTGCAATGCCCCAAAACTGTAAATGTATGCTATGAATAAAATGCTATTAATGAGATAAAGCATCTTAAACTTCTACATTGCTAGTAGCAGTACCTGGTAATTTCTTAAAAGGTAAAAATATCCTACCCTATTATTCAGGATTCTGTTCATTGGTAAATAATAACCAATGGTAACAAAAATGTTTGCCTTCTGAAATACTTCAACAACAGTGTTTATAGCAGCTATTCAAAACACTGAATATTCAGAAAAGTACAAAACTAGAAACAAATGTTCATTGTCATTCATAAAACAGAATATTACTCAGCAATAAAAAATAATAAACTATCAAAAGATGCAAGAGTATGAATAAATCTCAAAACATAATGCTGAGCCAAAGAAAGCCATACTTAAAACTTTAAGATTACTGTACTATTTAACATGAAATTCAAGAACAGGCAAAAATAGTCTATGATGATAAGAAATCAAAACAGTAGCTGCCACTGACATTTTGGAATAAACTGAGGAACAAAGGAAAAAGGTGAAAACAGTTTACATCATGATAAGAGTAGTAATATAGATATTGATCAGATCTCATTGAATTGTATAGTTAAAATCTGTGCATTTGTACTGTGTGACAGAAATAAAATGATGTAGAGAGAAGGAAGGTGTGCCTGTGGTTGGGAAGAAACAGCACATTTGCCCTCAGCCAACTTTGGGCCCATAGATTCCTCACCATGTGGATCAATGCCTAACACCTTGGAGCCTGCTGTGTTCTCACACTGAAGAGGGTTAAATCAAGAACCATTATTTACAAGCCACAGAAAAACTACAGAACAACTTCACTTCAGAATCTCCAGTGTTGCAATACCACAGTGACTACATGAGAGAGAGAAGTGGAGCAGCAGAAGTGATGACCAACTGACCACTTGACCATGGTCAAGGTCAATGCCCCAGAAGAGAAAGTAAGCCTCAGAGTGGGCAGCGCAAAGGAAAATAAGAGACAAAGACAGTGGCACTAGCCCTCAGAAAAGCCCATGGCATTTGTAAAGTACAAAAATAGTATGGGATTTTACACCAAAAGGTACTCCTTCATCATGATAACCTAGAATTGGAAAAGAAATCCCAAACAATACCCAGCATATTGAAGAGGGTTTAATGAAGAACAATTCTGGGAAGAAGTTATTTACAATGAGCCACAGAAAGACTACATAACAACTTCTCAAGATCTCCAGTGTTAACTTATCACAGTGACTACTTGAGACAGACAACATGGACAACCATAGGGACAATACACAGACACGCAAACACATACACACACACACACACAGTTCAGTTCAGGCCACAAAGGACACAGGCAGGGCCCAGAGGTCCAAGATGAGAAGCCATGCCTGGCAAGTATGGTTTTCAGAGGTGGCTGCATCTAAAAGTGTTAACATTAAACTCAGTTGTCTGCTTAAATCCCTGCCACACTGCATAAATCTAGCAGACACCAGTGATCTGATTGTTCTGTCTAAAAATGAGAGCATGGATACCCTTCACCTCAGACAGTAGCCAGAGTCAAGGTGTATGAAGAGAGGGGCCTCTGGAGCAAGGGGGAGGCAACTCAGAAATCCACAGGAGTAAAGACAGGTGGAGAACACTGTGACTTGTTAGAGTCTAAGACTGAAGATGCTGAAACTCATTCAAAAATACAGAGAATTTTTTTTTCCTGTACTTGACCTGCCCACAACGACAAAGCACTTTTATTTAACATACATTTGGCTTAACAATATCCATCTTTATATTATATGGCAAAAATAAAACAGTATTTATTTACATTGAATATTTGGTATGCATTTTGACAGTTTAAAATCACATAAACTGAAAATTTGAGATCCAGCTTACAAATCTATTTTGTATTTAGATTTACTAATGAAACAACTGTGGACCACATTCTTAACCATCTAATCTTCCATATAACTATCTGCCTACTGTATTTTTCTGTTGGCTGCAGTAAATCATTCAGCAAAATTTTCAGAGAAGGTTCTCGGTTGATATGCTTTACCCCTTGGTATCTTTCAGTTGCCTTCATACATAAATACTAATTTGGCAGAGTATATAATTTTGTTCAAAATTATTTTCCCTTAAAACTCTATGGATGCTGTTCCATTGTTTTCTGGCATTTAGAATTTTTTAAAAAGTTTTCAAATATTTAACCCTTTTCAATTTATCTGGTTTTATTGACTCTATTTGGTTTATAAAAACCAAAACTTTGAACACAAACAGAAGTGGCAAACTTCACATTAACCTTTTACATGTTCCTAAGTATCAAACTATACCAACTTATTGCAAATTAAGAATCATAGACTTTAAAAACAGAAATAGCCAATTCTTTTTAATTTCATGAGTAACTATCATCCCAAAGTAGCATGTAAACAAACCTCTGTACTGATCAATGAATTCTGTCCAACCTTCACAACAATCTAAATTTTATCAAATCTAGTTTATGGCTTCCATGTAAGTTATAGTTTAACTCATTACTTTTACTATATTACTAAACAAAGAGGGAAATTTTTCACTATTGTATTTACTTAAAACAAACTGACAGGTTCAAGTATCTATCTTCAGAAAAACAAGCAACATTTTTTAATACACTCAAGAGCTGGCCTAAGCCCTTAATACTTTCCTAAATAGCAATGCAACTAAACACCCTCTGTAAATGCTACAATCGGGAGAACATGGAGCAATTTGCACATTTCCTCTGGATCACACAGAAACAAGGTAAAGCAAATTCAGAACTTTGTGAATGAACAGCTGTGGTGTTTAATATACCTCAAGCTCTATGAAACTTGAGCCACTACCATATACTTTTTACAGATATATATTTGTTAATAAAGTCTTTTACAGATATATACTTATTTTTAATAAAGTCTCTTGCTTCAAAATTTAAGGATGATCTTTTCCTAGTGATCATCTCAAGGAAACAATAAATAAAGTAGAAAATGATTAACTGTTTTGCATATTTATGTGGAAGAATGGAAAACGTTTATGTTCTGACAGGTTAAGACAATCTGCTATACAGAATGAACAGCTTATTATAAACCATGCACAATTTTTCTTAGCTGGGGTATTTAAATTCAAGCACTCCTCCAAGACAAGAAGCCACATTCATTCTTATCCAAATCCCTGTCTCTTCAATTGCAAAAAGGTTGTTTTTCCTTTAGTTGCTCATAACTCTTATATGGTGGTAGATCCAAGCAATTAAAACATGTATGGCCTCTTGGTAACCAGGTATTTTGCCAACTTTATCACTACAAAATTTTTGAGGTGCATTACTTCCCAATGAGCTCAGCAAATCCTCTGAGAGGTAAGCAGCAGGTTCCAGTGACAAACAGTACTCACATTCACACCTCACTGTCTTTCACAAACTGCCAAAACCAAATTATTTGTTTGCTGTTTTTTACATAATGTCAATAAATGGTCTTTCTTTGCCAATCTGCTAAGTCAACCTCCTGCATGCCACACAGCATAACCTCCAATTATTTTTCATCAAAATATTGTAGACACTGAAGGGGAACAACTTCATTAAAACCATCAAGGAAAGATTTGGTCTGTTCTTGTACTCTTCAAGAAAAACACCATTCTGTCATTAAACCAGTATATTCTCTATTCTCCACTATCACCACGATATTAGAACCTTCCAACTTCACGTCATATGAAGTAACCTTACCCAAAATCTCCATGTCAACAGAGAAATACATTTCTAAGCCATATTCTTCAATGTTGTTATCTCTTATCCAGATAAGAGAGTTATAAAATTCAGTATCAATAGATTCCAAAGTTAGCATGAGCTTGTAGAATGGTAAAGAGAAAACAGTAGTGATAAACTTACCATGAAATAGTGCCATTGCAATAAAGTGACCAATGAAACAGAAGTATGAAAGATGGTCTAGATTAATGATTGATGCTGGATTAATCTGTAACCAATAGTTCTTACCCACATTCTCTAACACATTGGGTTCAAAGCCTCATGTAAAAGCAAGAAAAACCATTCTCTAGCTGGGCCACCATAATTGTTATGGTTTGTGTTTGGATGTCCCCCCAAAGCCTCATGCAGTTATGCTGGGGGGGGGGTGCTTTCAAAGGCAGATGAGTCTAGAATTTGTGATTGGTTCGTTGTCTAGCACTGGGATTGGCAGTGTGAGTGCTACACCTGCCCAAGGGCAGGTAGCTGGCATACAAGATAAGGGAGAGGAGGTGTGCTCTTCCCTTTCTGCTTTTGTCACCTTTCATACCTGTTGCCACCGTGAATGGCTGCCCCTATGCTATGCCACCCTTCCTTGAAGCCAGCTGATTATAGACTGAAACCTCCACAAACTGTTAGCTAAATAAACCTTTCCTTCCTTAATTTGGGGTGCCGGATATTTTGTTCCAGCAACAAGAGAAAAGAAATTGTCTTAGTTACTTTTTACTCATTGCTGAGACAAAATACCGGATGCCCGAAGTTGGAAAAGGAAAGGTTTATTTCTTACAGTTTTTGGAAGTTTCAGTCCATATTCAGTTGGCTCCAAGGCAGGGTGGCATGGCGGGGCCACAGTACATGGCGGCTGCAAACAGCAAGACCGAAACCAGCAAGAGAGAGAAAGACACACCTTCTTCCTGCCATTACATCACATCTTGGCTCCACCCCTAGGCCAGTGTAGCACTCACATCTCCAATCCAAGGGCTAGACAATGAACGAATCACAAATGCATAATGCAAAGGCATGAGGCTTGGAGGCCAGTGACATAAACCATGGCAAAAAATAAGACAATAATCAAGTCCTTCTTCTCTAAATATTATATATAATCATCTCCTCAAGTCACTGGGTTTTAATGCCATAATCTGTTAGAAGGAATCTTCAAATAATGTCTGCCAGGACACACTGATGTTTACATAACTTCATAGTGCATTAGATTAGCATAAATAATGGAAGTGAGCAAGTTACTACCTAAAGCTGCACTCATAAGCAATCTGTGGACCACCCTTGATTACAGATGACTTCCCATTGTGAGGATTTTTGAATGCTGTTCTTGTGTTATAATCAACAAAATACCTAACACCTTTCCAAGTATACCTAATTCCCCAGCCTGGTGGCAAAGCTCCGTATGGGTCATTTTCTGCAGTTACACTGAAGACAAATAGAGGTATTGCTGGTTCAACTTTTGCTCAGCTCCCTACAGTTAGTTCTGCTGAGATTGTCACTGTTTAAAATTTCAAACAGATTCCATGGTAGGCTGCTGCCATGTTGCTGTTCTGGGGTTATGATCCACATAATAAACCCTTTCACAAACATCAACTATTCCTTCCCAACCTGGAGGCAAAGGTTGTGGTCTCTCCCATATGGCAGTTTGAGTGTTATGATCTACATAATAGGTTCTACCATGAGGATCCTTTCTCTGTTTCCATTCCAATAGCAAAGATTCTGTATTGGTATTTCCACACTGCTATCATACAGGTTCTATGCACCCATCTGGCTGCTTTAATTTGTTAAAAGTAGAACTACTTCCAGAATTAGAGGAGTCAGGGTCTAATATTCTGCTACCTTTAGATTTCAGGTCTGCACTGGAAAAAGGAATACATTTGCTGTGTTCTGAGAGAGACAGTATCTCTTGAATGGGAGGATCTTCTATGGTAGCACTAGTACAATTTGAAGTTACAGTGGTTTCTTCAGATGCTACAAGAATATCCATGGCTGAAACATTATCAGTTGGTGCAGATGAGGATAATGATTCTTTAACAGTGTCAGTGGCAGGCTCAGATGAAAGTGATTTTGGAGCTGGTGTATTTTTGAGTCTGGCAGCAACCTGAGAAGGAGATGAAGGTGCACTGCCTCCATTAACTACATACAAATGGCATGCATTTTGGACTACAGTGTTTGAATGTACATGATTATCTACTCAACAATTAGTATCTTCAACAGTCAATCTGATAATTGTCCTTGCTAAAGGCTCTCCATCTTCATGTAAGGCATCACCATTTTGCTGTATTTTGTTGGAGATGAGGTGCAGTGGTAGATTTTCTTGCTCTATCACCAATCTATCAAGTACTGTCAACTCACCAGTTTGCACTACGCAATTCTTGTTTTCCAAAAAGTTTTAATTGTCCTTTTACTCTTTCCAATTTTCTATTATATGTTAATAGAGCTTGTTTCAAATCTATAGTTGCTCTTAATAAAGCATCTGCTTTTAGCTTTTAAAGTGTGACAACTCCAAACTTGAAATTCCAATTTAGTCTGTGGGATCACACAGTCATCCTAGTTTGGATTAGAAGAACTACTAGATTTTGCTGGGGTTTTTTTTTTTAATTTCTCATCTATAACTAATTCTGCATATACTGCTGATCCAAACTAGTTCTTTTTGTCTTTTTAGTTTGGCACTAGAAACAGCTACCTGTAACTGTAACCTCCTTCCACTCTCATTATTATTAATTTCAGACCTTGGTGAAGCAGTGGCCATTTCCGAAAATTCAGCTTGAACTATGTATCAAGAGCTGTGCTAGACTGGGAATATAAAGATGAGGCAACACAAGTCTCCTTCTTTCAAGGAGCTCATACTCTGGTGAAGAGACAAATGCCAGCATGAAGTTGTAGACTCATGGCTGCCTGACTGGGCAGGGGCACCTCCTCCTCCTCTTTCACTGATGGCCTCAGTCTTCCAACTGTCATGTTGTCGGTGTCTATAAGAGCTAAGTTCCGGGGGGAGAAGAATGATGAGAGGATGAAGAAAATAAAGATAAAGACAGAAAGCTGGGGTCAGGTGGAGCCCTTCTCCAGATGGGAGGAAGAAACTGCTCAACCACCGCAATACATTTATTTATACACTTGTCAAAGCAGGTCCCTTTGCTTAACGAGCTCGCTTCTTAAACCTCTTGTTTTCCGTATTCTCAGGGAGAGAAGACCTGTTCACCTCCAGCACTCCATGCCCTCAGGGCATTTCTCAGGTGCTTCATTTCCTCGGGATACTCCTGTATGGGCACTTGTGCTTTTTGCTCCACACATGTTATCACTAGTTTTACTAGCTCAGTAGCTCCCAGTACTATCTCACAGCAGGCATGGGCCCCCGCAGCCTAGGCCACCCACAGCCACTCGGAACCCTCAGGCCACTTACTGGCACTCAACCTTCCCCTCACCTCCACCCTTACCCTGGGCCCAAGCCACCCCTAATCAACCCCACACCTCCACACCCCACAGAAGTGTGCCACATGCCTTCAATGTCCCAGCACCTCGCTACACTGCTGGCATTTAGAATTTTAAGAAAAAAACTGAAGTCTGTCTGACTTTTGCCCCTTTATACGTAACCCGCTCCCTCTGTCTGAATATTTGCAAAGTTTTTTCTTTATCTTTGAAATTTAAAAAAGTCATGAGGATGTATCTAGGTGTTGCTTTCTTCTCATTAAATTTTAAAGATACCCCATGAGATTTCTTCATTTGCAGGCCTACTTTGTTCTTCAACTCTGAAAAGTTTTCTTCAATAGACTTTTTAATTATTATGTCAGCTTCATTTGCTTTGACTTCTGTTTCAGGTATTCCTATTATACATAGATTGTATTTTCTGAACAGGACATCTCACTATGTATTAAGTTAAAATCAAAATGGGTCAAAGATCTAAATGTTAAAGCAGAAACTACCTGCTGGAAGACAAAAGAGGTAAAACTCTAGAATACATAAGCATAGGCAAAGAGTTTCTGATCAGAACTCCAACTGCATAAAAAGTAACCTCGAGAATAAACAAATGGAATCATATCACATTAAAAAGCTTCTGCACAACAAAGGCAGCAACCAACAGTAGGAAGAGACAACATTCGAATGGAAAGATTTTTTGCCACTTATCCCTTAAGACAAAATCTAGACTACATAAAGAACTCAAAAAAATTAGATACCCCAAAATAAAGACTCAATCAGAAAAGTGGGCAGCTGAAATGAATAGATACTTCCCAAAAGTACAAGCGGCCAACAAATACATGAAAAAAGGTTCAACATTGCAGGCCATTGGAGAAATGCAAATTTAAACAACAGTGAGATTCCACCTTACTCCAGAAAGAATGGTGATCATGAAGAAATCAAATAATAAATGCTGTCAAGGCTATCAGAAAAAGGAACGCTTCTACACTGTAGATGTGAATGTAAACTAGTACAGCCATTATGGAAATCAGCATGGAGATTCCTCACAAAACTAAGAATTTTATTTGACCCAGTTATTTCCCTCCTAGGTAAGTCCCCCAAAGATTTAGATACTGATAAATGCATACCTATGTTTAAACAGCAAAACTGGTAATATCTAAATCTTGGAAGTACCCTATATATCTTTCAACAGATGAATGGATAAAGACAAAGTGGTATATCTATACAATGCAGTACTATGTCATAGAGTAGAATAAACTTTGAGTAATATGTTGGAAAATGGATATATCTTTTTATTTAATTTTTTTATTTTAAAGAGAATAAAACAAAAGAGGACAGATCTAAGCAGATCAGAACAGAACAATGTAAGCAACACAGCACTTCACAACAAGACAATTGGATATTAACAGTAGCTATCATAATGTCTCTTTCTTTGAAATAGTTGAGCTTAGCTTTACACACAATAATGTCAAACATAACAAAGTAAAATAAACAACTCAAGAGAATGGAAGTATTCCAAGGCATTCTGAACCAAATAACCAAAGATGAACACTAGCTGCTATATTACCTCATTTTCCATAAAATTTTGTTTTTACCATCATACATATTAAAGTCCAATAAGACCCAACATGATAGAACCAATGGTAATAGAAAAACAAAAGCATGGTAGGACTACAGAGTGAGATGATGTTAAATTAACACTGGCTACCATATTGTCTTGTCTTCAAAGTAACTATTCATATGATCACATATACTAAGATCAAACAAAACAGAATAAAACCATTCGAACCAATGAATGAAGACATAAGACATCAAAGCAGTATAATGGTGAACTATGATTTCCATAAAATCTTCTGTGCTCTTACCATTTCTTACACTAGGGAGACTATATGGTATTTATACATGTGAGTTTGATTTATTTCACTTATGAGTATAGATTCAAGATGAATCCATTTATTTATAAATACCTCAATGTGATCATTCTTGATAGCTGAGTAGTACTCCATTTTTTAAAAGTACCACAATTTTTTTTATCCATTCCTTGGTTGATGGGCACTTAAGTTGTTTCCAAGATCTGGCTCTTACAAATTGTGTCGCTATAAACATGGGTGTGCATATATCACTGTGGTAAAATGTTTTCAGATCTCCTGGGAATATGCCTAAGAGTGGAATAGCTGGGTCAAATGGGACCTCCAACCCCAGCTTTTTGAGGAATCTCCACATTGACCTGCACAGTGGTTGCACCAGTCTACACTCCCACCAATAGTGCAGAAGAGTTCCTTTTTCCCTACAGCCTCTCCAGCATTTGTTCTTGGTAGTTTTGTTGATCCTGGAAATTCTTTCTGGAGTGAGATGGTATCGCAGTGTGCTTTTAATTTGCATTTCTCTAATGACCAATGATGATGAACATTTTTTCATGTATTTATTTGCCATTCGTATTTCTTCATCTGAGAACTGTGTGTTCATCTTGGATGCCCATTTTTGGATTGAGTCTTTGAATTTTGGCGGTCTGATTTTTTTAAATTCTTTATATGTTCTAGACAGAAGTCCTTTGTCTGAGGGACAGTTCACTAAGATTTTTTTCCAGTTTGTAGGTTTTCTTTTCACTCTGCTGGAGATTTCTTTGCACATGCAGAAACTCTTTAATAAGATATGATCCCAGTTATTGATTCTGGGAAGTATTTCCCGTGCAGTTTGGTTCTTGTTCATGAATTCTCTACCTACCCCTATGTCTTCAAGGTTTTTACCTACTTTGTCTTGCAACAGATTTAGTGTTTCTGTTTTAATATTTAGATCTTTGATCCATTTGGATTTTAGTTTAGTACAAGGTGATAGGCATGGGTCTAATTTTACTTTTCAGCATATGGATAGCCAATTTTTCTAGCACCATTTATTAAACAGACTGTCATTCTTCCAGTGAACATGCTTGGCCCCTTTATCAAAGATAAGGTGATTGAGTGGGTTTGTAGTTGTATCTTCTAATCTATTCCATTGATCTTCAAGTCTGTTTTTATTCCAATACCATGTTGATTTTATTACAGTACTTCGTAATATAACTTCACTTTATATTTCTTGTGATGCCTCCTGCCTTGGCTTTGCTGCTTAGAATTGCTTTTGCTATTCTAGGTCTCTTCTGGTTCCAGATGAATTTTAGGAGTGATTTCTCTAGATCTATGAGGTATGTTAGTGGTATTTTCATTGGGATTGCATTGAATCTGTATAACAATTTTGGGAGAATGGCCATTTTTACAATATTTATTCTTCCTATCCATGAATAAGGGATGTCTTTCCATTTTCTGAGGTTCTCTTCGATTTCTTTTTTCAGGGTATTATAATTACCCCTGTACAACTCTTTTACATCTTTCGTTAGATTAATTTCTAAGTATTTCATTTTTTTGGATGATAGTGTGAAGGGTGTGGCTTCTCTTATTTCTCTCTCGGTGATTTTCTTGTTAGTGTATAAGAATGCTATTGATTTTTGAGTATGGACTTTGTATCCAGCTACATTGCTGAATTTATTTATTGTACCTATGAGACTTTCAACGGAGGTTTGGGGGTCTTCTATGTAGAGTATCATGTCATCTGCAAATAATGACAATTTAACTTCTTTTCCTGCCTTTACTCCTTTTATCTCCCTCTCTC
>PVLA01001087.1:279273-326430 GCA_004027455.1 Hydrochoerus hydrochaeris
AGGTAAAGGCTTTCAGTTTTTGGCCATTTAATATGACACTGGCTGTTGGTTTGTCATAGATGGCCTTTATCATATTGAGGTAAAGACCATCTATTCCAATTCTCTGTAAGGTTCTTATCATGAATGGGTGTTGGATCTTATCAAAAGCTTTTTCTGCATCTATAGAAATGATCATGTGATTCTTGCTTTTGGCTCTATTAATATGGTGGATTACATTTATTGATTTATGTATGTTGAACCAAACCTGCATGCCTGGGATGAATCCCACTTGGTCAGAGTGTATAATCTTGATGATTTGCTGCATCCTATTTGCCAATATTTTATTGAGAATTTTTGCATCTATGTTCATTAGGGAGATTGGCCTGTAATTCTCTTTTTTAGTTGAGTCTTTCTCAGGTTTAGAGTGATATTTGCTTCCAGGAATGACTTAGGGAGAATTGCTTCCCTTTCAATTTCATTGAAGAGTTTGAGGAGTGTTGGCATTAAGTCTTCTTTATATTTCTTGTAGAATTCTGCAGTGAATCCGTCTGGGCCTGGGCTCTTCTTTATTGGTGGAGACTTGATTACATTTTCAATTTCATTAATAGAAATTGGGTTATTCAGCAGTTTTACATCATCTTGATCCAGCTTTGGTGCTTCTAGGAATCTGTCCATTTCTTCTGTGTTATTGAACCTATGAGAGTAGAGGTTTTCGAAATAGTTGTTGATGATCTTCTTTATTTCCACAGGGTCGGTAGTGATTTCTCCTTTTTCATTCTGTATTGCATGAATTTGAGTCTTTTCTTTCCTTTTTTAAATTAGGTTGGCTAGAGGCTTGTCAATTTTATTTATTGTTTCAAAGAACCAACTCTTTGATTCATTGATTCTTTGAATTGTTTTCTTATTTCTATTGCATTAATTTCTGCTCTGATCCTTATAATTTCCTCCCTTCTTTTGGCTTTGGGCTTGGCTTGCTCTTCTTTTTCTAAATGTTTCAGGTGCAATATCAGGTTGCTTATTTGTGTTCATTCTGTTTTCCTAATGTGGGAACTCAGTGCAATAAATTTTCCTCTGAGGACCACTTTCATTGCATCCCACAGGTTCCAGTAAGTTGTATTTGTATTTTCATTTGCTTGTAGATATTGTTTAATTTCTTCTTTAATTTCCTCTGTGACCCACTGATTGGTCAAGAGTGTTATTTAATTTCCATGTGTTTGTGTGGTTTTTGTAGTTATTTTTATCATTAATTTCCAGTTTCATGGCGCTATGATCTGATAACATGCGTGGGATAATTTCAATTCTTTTGCATTTACTTAAATATGTTCTGTGGGTTAGTATATAGTCAGTTTATTTTAGAGAATGTCCCATGTATTGGTGAGAAGAATGTATATCCTGATGTTGCTGGATGGAACACTCTGTATACATCTATCAAATCCATTTGTTCACAGGTGTGATTCAGTTCTGTTATTTCTTTGCTTATTTTCTGTCTAGTTGATCTATCCCTTTGTGTCAATGGTGTGTTAAAGTTCCCTGTTACAATTGTGTTACTGCCTATTTGATTTTTCATTTCTGTTAATACTTGCTTTGTGTAGTTGGGTGCTCTGGATTTTGGCGCATATATATTTAAGATTGTTATCTCTTCCTCTTGCAGTTTTCCCCTAACTAGTATGTAGTGACCTTCTTTATCTCTTTGGACCATTCTTGGTTTGAAGTTCACATGGTTTGCAAACAGAATAGCTACCCCTGCTTTTTTTTTTTTTTTTTTTGAGTTCCTGTTGCATGGAGTATTGTTTTCCATCCTTTGACTTTCAGTCTATGAGTTTCCTTTTGGGTTAGATGGGTTTCTTGTAGACAGCATATGGTTGGATGTTGTTTCTTGATCCATTCTGTCAGTCTGTTTCTTTTAATTGGTGAATTGAGGCCATTTACATTAATGGTTTAACTGTCATATATTAGTTTATTGTTGACATGTTATCTTTCTGATGTTGTATCTTTACCTTTCCATTTTGTTTAATTGTCTGTCTTGCTTAGTGGTTTTTTCCTATGTTTATCTAGAATGTGTTTCAGTATTCTTTGCAGGTTTGGTTTGGTGATCATGAAGTTCTTCAGCTGTTCTTTGTCATGGAAGTGTCTTATTTCTCTATCCATTTTGAAGGACAGTTTTGCAGGATACATCAGTCTGGGTTGGAAGTTGTTTTCTTTAAGGATTTGAAAAACTTCACTCCATGCTCTTCATTGTTTGTGTTGAGAAGTGTGCTGTGATTCTGAGAGGTTTTCCTTTATAGGTGACCTGTCTTTTCTCTCTAACAGCTTTTAATATTCTGTTCTTATGTTGGATTTCTGAGATGGTGATTATTATATGCCTGGGTATAATTTTGCTTTGGTTATGGCTATTTGGAGTTCTATATGCCTCACTAATCCATATGTCAGTTTCCATATTCATGTTTGGGAAGTTTTCAGCTATTACTTCTGTAAATAGCCTCTTGATATCATTTGTGTTTTCCCCTTCTTTTTCTTTTATTCCTATTAATCTTATATTGTTTTTCTTTGCATCATCTTGCAGCTGTTGAATTGTTATTTCCTGATTTCTTGTTATTGTTAGAAGATCTTTCCTTTCCTGTTCACTAGCTGCAATCTTATCTTCGAGGTCTGAGATTCTATCTTCACTTTCATTGAGGTGGTTTTTGCAACTTTCATTAGAGTTTTTGATTTCATTAGAGTTTTGTATATCTCTTTGAATCTGCTTAATGGATTCTGTTTGTCTCTTAAACTGTTCATTCAGGGATTCTATCATTTTGCTTTGTTCCTCTAATTGTTTAGCTGTGTCTCTGTTGGATGCATTCAGTATTTCTTTCACTACTTTTGTCATTTCTCCTTTTACCTGGGAGAATATTTCTGATTTGAGTTCCCTCATAGCTTCCTGTAGTTGCTTCTTTATTTCAGTTGATATCATTTCATACATTTCAGGTGTATGTGTAGTATTTTCTTCTATGTAAATGGCTCCTATTTCTTGGGATGGGCTGGAGGTTTGAGATTGCATTTTGGTCTTTCATTTTGTCATTTTCCTGTAGTTCTGTTTTTCCAGAAATTTTCCAAAGCTTTTCCTCGTGGTGTGGCACTGGCTTGGCTCTCCCTTCAGTGGGCCTGGCTCCCCTGGTTGAATGAAGGTAGCTGGGTGCAGTCCACTCAAGCCCACGGAAACTCTGGAGCCCAGTCTAATGACCCAAGGGGGCTGGGCAGGCACCCAGCCACCGGGATCGAGGGTCCCAAACCCTTCTGGGTCTGCCCTGGCAAGCTGATACTCACCTTGTGGCACGTGGTGCCAGCCTGGCTCCCCCTTCGGCTGGTCTGGTTCCCCTTGCTGATGAAGGTCACTAGGCCCAGTCCACTCAACCCTGCGAAACCTCTGGAGCCCAGTCCAGTGAGCCAAGGGGGCTGGGCAGGCACCTAGCCACCAGGATCAATGGTCCCAAACCCTTCCTGGTCTGTGCTGGTGATCTGCAACTCACCTCGCAGTGCATGGCACCAGCTTGGCTCCCCCTTCTGCTGGTCTGGTTCCCCTTGTTGAATGAAGGTCACTAGGCGCAGTCCACTCAAACCCCGGGATAGTCTATCTCTTCCATGATGCAAATATCAATAGGGATAACTCGACAATGCAGAATCATGAGATGGAAAATTTAATAATTAGCTCTTGTTGAGCAGCCACATGATCACCCACTCAGGATGCTTCCAAGGAATCAGGGAGTTATTCTCATTCCCAATAAAAACTGTTCTAACATCCCCTCTTTTGTTTATAACTTCATTTCACAACATGGTGACCATGAGCTCTGTTCTTTGTCACTGAATCAGGTTCCACAACTTCACTATGGCAAGGCTTCAGGGTCTCCCAGAGTCCTTGCCACACAGTGTTGTCACTAGAAGTCATCCAACATAGCCCAGCAAGTTGGAGAGCTCTCAGCAGTGCTCTTGGAATGCACACTATCATGCCATGACACCCGGAAAATGGATATATCTTGAGACCATAATGTTAAGTCCAATAAATCGGACACACAAGCTAAAATACTGCATGGTTCCTTTTATAGGAGAAACTCAAAATATAAATAAAGACAAAAATAAAAGATAAGTTAATAGGAAACTGAGCAATAGATCTTTTGCAAAAGGGAAAGGACCAGAGAAGATGGGAGAAATCGAATGAAGAATTAAGACATATTATGTACACAAACCAACCCCATATAAGGAATGTAATCATTTTGTATTGTAAACATGTACTAATAAAAAGAAAACTAAAAATTAACAAAATCTAAAAAGATGCCCTTTAAAAATTAAGAATCCAGAAGCTTTTAAATTTCAATTAAAATTAACAATTTTTTCTTTATGTAGGCCTATCAACATCCAATAAAAATTCTTATGGATACTGTATGCTAATAAAAATATACTCACAGTTACATGCAAAATTTTAAAAGTACAAAATTGTTATTGAACTTTTTGGGGGGCGGAAGTTGAGACAGAGTCTCGCTACACAGTTTAAGGCAATCTTGAGTTCACTATATACCTTACACTGACCTTAAACTCACAGTTAAAGGGCTCCTGAGCATTGGAATTACAGGTGTGTACCACTACACCCATATGTCGCCACATACAAAACTAACGTACAAAAATAATTAAAGTTTTTGAAAAAATCCAACTCCTTCTCTTTTCCAAGCCAGCAATCAACTCAAGTAACTCATCATTCCTTAAGTACACCCCAAGTTCATTCTCTCAGGATCTCAACAAATTAACCCTATCTACAACTGTGTAAGTGGTACACATTTAATCATTTACTCATAAAACTCTAGTACAGACTGTATCAGTCCATCTATGCTGCTACAACAAGAGCCCACAAATTAATTTACAAAGAATAGATATTTATTTTTTTACAGTTCTGGAAGCTAGGAAGTCCAAGATTAAGGCATCAACATCCAATCAGGGCCTTGTTGTGACTTCCTCATGAGGCATAGGTAGAAAGGTAAAATGGATTCTTTCAAGTTCTTATAAGGGAATCTGATTAATTCCATTTATAAAAGAAAAACTTTCAACAACTTCTTAAAGCCCCATTTCCTAATATCATCACATTGGCAGTACCTAATTTTTCACATTCAAATCAAAGTAGCTATCAAATCCAAGGTCAAAACTCAGGTATTTATCCTCAACTTTAAAGATTTCAGGGCCTGATTTAATCCATTTTCAACAGGTTGGTTAAGCATAAAAAAAGACCAAGAAATGTTTTTAAATATTCTATTCTTGGCAGGATTGCAAGATGACTGACTGAGTGGTGGCACAATAAGAGAGCCTCTCTGAAGAAAAAAAAAAAAAAAAAAACCTCAGACGCTGGAATCTGACAACATGGAGAAAGTCAGACAAAAGGAGAGGAATTCTCACAACCTAGGAAGAAAGTGAGGAAAAAGAAAAAGGAAAAAAAAAAAAGAAAGAAGAAAAAGCGTGGACGGAGGGCTGGAGCTGGGCAAGCCCCGGTCCCTGTATCGGCACGCCTTGTCAGGTGACTCACGATCGAGCTGATATCACAGCCCTGTGGAGAGCGGGGGTTGGTGAGCTCCAGACCCTCAGCTGGGGGAGGCCCTAAGACAGGGAGTGCAAACAGCCAGTTGAGCTGCGTGAACTTTGGTGAGTGACAGGAACTGGATTCCCCAGATCGGGAGGAACGGCTAGGCGACATTTTGGGGTTGGGCAGGGCCAGCTTGGATCAAAACCTGAGATGGCATCGGTCGACGGCCCCTGGTCCAAAGCAGTTTGGTGGGATCTGTTTGGGCTGGGCCAGGCCCCTGGTTGAAACCCAATAGCTGGGGATGAGGTTGCTGTAGCCAGTAGCATCCCCAGGGAACACACAAACTTGCTGAAGCACAAACTGGTTGTCTGACGTAAGGGGAGGGGCTGGCTCTCAGCATGCACCTCGCAGATCTGAAGTGGACTAGGGGGTGGCACTTCCCTAGGCAGAGCACTGCAGAAAAAACTGTAAGCAATAAGGGCCCAGAGACCTCCACCACCCACCCATCTGAAGGGGGCTGGAAACATGACCAGACAGAGAAACAGCAAAAGGTCTCTAAATGAAGAACCAGGGAAAGTGAGTCCAGCAGAGGTAAAGGCAGAGGAGGTTGAGAGCAGCAAACCTGTAATGTCAGAGATAGCCTCATCAGAAATAAAGAAATACCTCTGTGACCTCATCGACAAATTTAAAGCTGAAATTCTAACTCAGGTGAAGCAAGATATAAGAAGATTAACAAAAGAAGTCCTGGGTAATCCTCAAGTAGACACAAATGAAAGAATAGAGGAACCCAGAGAAAGGAGAGAAGCCTTTGATGAAGAATATAAACAAAACATAGAATATATGAAACAGATCCAAAGAAAATATCAGGAAATTTAAAACTCCATTGAAAGCTAGCAAAACTCCTTAACAGAAACTAAAGACAAACTTTCAAAACTTGAAGATAGACTTGCAACATATGATCGTGAAAGGAAGGATCTCTTAAAAATAACAAGGAACCGGGAAGCAACAATACAAAGGCTAGAAGATAACAAGAGGATTTGTAACCTAAGAATAAAATATGTAAAAGAAGATGCAGCAACAAATACAAATGAAATAAAAAGTCTATTCACAGAAATAATTAAGGAAAACTTCCCAAACATAGGTAACAGAAATAAAGTTCAGATAAATGAGGTACACAGAACTCCAGCCAGCTACAACCCAAACAGATCTACACCCAGACATATAATAATCAGGATCCCAGAAATCCATCACTAGAACAGAATATTAAAAGCACTCAGAGAAAAGAAACAGATTACCTATAAAGGAAAACTCATCAAAATCACAGCGGACTTCTCAATGCAAATCATCAAATCAAGAAGAGCTTGGAGCGAAATATTCCAAGCCCTGAAAGAAAATAACCTCCAACCCAGAATGATGTACTCTGCAAAACTGTCTCTCAAAATTAATGGAGAGACAAGATATTTCTACAACAAAGAGGAACTGAGGGAGTTTGTGACCACCAATCCAACCCTGCAAAGAATACCGAAGGACATTCTAGAGAGAGAGAAGAAAATCACCAGGGTTCCAGGAACAATGGCAGAAAGGCCTCAAAGAAAGGGGCAGACAGTGGAATGAAGGAGAAAAGTAAACAAACAACAATGACAGAAAAGTAGCATAGCAGAGATAAGACAGAGAAGATTGGTTATATCACTATTTTATCTTGACTGATTTTATTTGAATCTGGTATGCTTGAGAGTGTCGAGTCTGAGAATAGGGGCAACTACTCTGAAGATGACAGGATTCAATAGGATACCCATTATGGTTTGTTAACTGCCTTTGAAGTCCTATAATGTCTCCAATGTTTAGATTGTATTAATAGTGTAATGCAATGCTAAGTTTAACTATACTATGTTTGATGATATAGACAATTTTATTGAAAATAACAAGAGACATCATAGTAACTACCATAGATCACCTAGTATTGTGGTTTTATATGTCCTTTCCATTTCATGTTTCTCTAGGAATTTGTATTGTTGACTTGTTTTGATTTGTTTCTCCCTCTAATACAGAAAGGCTAGGTATATGTGTAGAGACTTATACATGTGTAGAACTTCTAAACAGTTTATGAGAATGGATTATAGCTATTGCAAAGGAAAATAAGAGAGGAAAAGAAAGTATTCTAAAGGATATAACTGCATGTATGTTTGAGTGTGTAGGATTAATAACCATGTTGCTAAAGTTCTAGTTGGATGGATAAACAAAACTGATTGCAGTCTCACTGTTTGGATGTCCACTTTGTAGGCTTTACTTTTGTAACTCAAACAACTACTTCAAAGAGGAAAATATGTACTTATCAACTAGTGATTTCTTACTGGTTACTATTTTTGTTTTTCTGTTTTGTTCTGTTTTTGAGATTTTGTATTATTTCTTCCCTCTTTCTGTTTCAATTTTTTTTCTTTAAATAAAGAAAAAAGAGAATGCAAACTTCCACTGACATACTCCACACAACTATCATGTAAAAGGTGCAGACATGTGAAAGTAGAGTGCATAGACAACTGAGATCAGAAAGTGGAAGGTGATATTTGTTCTTTCATAAATCTGCCACAGAAACTGTGGTAAAATTAGTTATACAATAAATGCAATTTCAGCTTTACACTTAAAAATAAATAAATAAATAAATAAATATTCTACTCTTAAGACCAGAAAAGCATTATAATTTGAATAAAAGTTAAATTCAACATTTTGATAAGAAATTTAGAAAACTGACTGACCTTAGAAGACTTCCTTCGGCTTCTTCTTGTCCAAACTACCACCAGTTTATCTGGTTGCCTGCCAAATAGGAAAAAGATATTAAATATAATTTGTTGGGCTGGAGGTTTAGCTTAGCAGCATAAGTGCCTGCCTGGCAAGTGCAAGGTCATGAGTTCAATCCCCGGTACCAATAATAAACAAACAAACAAATAAATAAATAAAATTTGTTGTTACATCAAATTAATAAAGTTTAGCTGTAGTGCTTTAAAAAAGGCAAAAGTGTTATCTGCTTTGGATGTCAGAGAGCAGTACTTTTACAATAAAACCCTATGATTCAAACATAGGTTTTGAATATAGGTGTGAACTAATCTGAATGACCTTCACCCACATTCTAAATGAATTTTAGCAAGTAAATTCATTGAAACAAACCAAGTAAACTCAAATATTTAGATTTGATTATTATTTTAAAAAGAAAAGCACATACATATATTCTCCAAATATTAATACCTTACTTCTAATACATTATCCCCTTTAAAGTTGAGAAAATAAGCACACAAAGGGCAATTCCAAAATAATTTAAATCAATAGGTTACAATAAGTTTGCATCTCTATATTTAATGCAAAATGGTTATGTTTTTCAAAATATTTTAACAATCATCTCATTGATCTTGATAAACACAATACAAGGGCTGGGGATATAGCTCAGTGTTACAGTGCCTGCCTGGCAAGTACAAGGTCCTGAGTTCGATTCCCAGTTACCAAATATATATATTTAAGACTGGGAAAGTATTCACTACTACCTCTATTTTGTAAGTTTAAAAAAAAGGCAACATTAAAGCTCTCAAAGAACCGGGACTGAAATTCACATCTATTTTCATATCTCTTTTCTTCTCATCCTCCATTAATGTAAAGTCAAATAAAAATATATTTTCAGCTAATACAACTAAGTTTTCTTTTCTGCTTTCAGAAAACATCAAAATTATGTCTACAGTACTGGTTATTTTACTTAAATTTTCACTTTTTAAAAGCAATTAAAATCTCCTTTGCCCTTATGTACAAGGCCCTGGATTCTTTTCCCAGTACCACCACCACCAAAGAAAATAAATAAATAAATAAATAAACACTTAAATGTTACTTTCATCTTGATGACCTTCACCATTTTCTATGTCCCTTTCATTTTACCTTGGAATCCTTCACTTTTAACCTATGACAGTTCCTATTTCATATGATTATATATCTTCCCCACGTCTGACATTCAATAGTAGGGCTCAGGTTACCTGCTCAGAAGTGGCAGGTTACCATGGGTGTGACTTGGATGTATTCTCCTGGCTTCTCTCATCTCAGTTTCTTTGCCACCATGTTTCTCTGCCATGCTCTTTCATCTTACTATTTCTCCATTGGAGCCTCCTAACCTTAGACTAAACCCCCTGAAAGTGTGAGCTACAATAAAGCTTTCCACCTTCAAGTTGTGGGTGCCAGGTATTGTGTCTCAGCAATGGGAGAGTATCTAGTACAGCCTACGAATCTGTATTGCTGTCCGAAGAGAGAACTGTCTCATGGAATACACTACTAAGAAAAGATTCAGAATGTGGCAAACATATAAAGTGATAAAAAAAATACCTTACAAGATAAATTGGAAGTATATACCCCTAATATAAATTTCAGAAAGAGTGAGATTGGCAGAAACAGTACTGAAAAAACTAAGAGTGTTCCAGACCTGAAGAAAGTTAGGACTCCTTAGATAGATAATATACATCAAGGAATAACTATGATAAATAAATTTCTACCTACAATTAAACTATGGAACATCAAGAATAGAGAGAAAAATCATTTTAAAAAAAGAGGTCAGCTTATCAATAATGGAATAATTACACTAACAGCAGACTTCTCATTAGCAACATCATACTCAAAAGACAAAGAAGCTACTGATATTCAAGTAATAAAGGAAACAGCCACCACCTTACAGTTTTATCTCGGGTAAACTACCACTCAAGAAATATAAACACTAAATGTTTACAATGTACAGAGGAAAGGAATCCAATGTAAAAAGCAGCTTGAATAAGGTAAACTGTTAATGCTTGTTCACTTTAAGTGTTAGAATCTGAACAAGACATAAAAAGAAGAGATGCCAAAAATGAAAACTATACCAACAAATGTGCAATGTTTCTGGTAGTAATAATAAACAAAATGGTATATAATTCTACAGAAAAATGGCATTTCTTCATTCAAGACTGTCGCTTTCCAAGTGTCAGGATTGAAGACATACTGTAAAATAAAACTAGTGGCCTGCTTTGATGAGTGTTCCAGAGTGAGAATAGTGGCCAGATACAGAAGTGTTAAATCACAGGTTAAAAAAAAAATGACATTTTCTATGAAACACTAAATTGTTAATCTAAGAATCTGTATCAAAGGAGACACAAACAATGTGAAAATGAAAAACAAAAAGTTTTGCCAACACACAGAAAAAGTAGAATAAGAAAATGGTAGTGAGGATGGTAAGCAGTATGGCAATGTGACAGATGGAACAAAAAAGATATAGCATCAATGAAGGCAGCTTAAAAGAGAAACTCAGACAACTACAAGCATAAGCTTCCTTGTTTGAAAGCAATGGTGGTACTCGCTTCAGAAGCACTTACACTAAAACTGGAAAGCACCAGTAGTTTCCCAAATACTACTTAGATTATTATAGTAACCTGCTCATTTATGCTCGTCTCTAACCTCAATTCTTAAATTCTATTTCTACAATACTTTCATAGAAATGCTATCATATTGTTATGATTTATATATAGATGTTCTCTCAAAGCCTTATGTGCTCATAGGTAGAGCTTTTGAATCATGTGGGTGTGATACTCACCAGTGGATTAGTCCACTGATGAGTTTAGGACTAAATGTGATTTGGGAGATAAATTCTGGTTGGAGGAGATGGGTCACTGAGGGCACAGCCTGGAAAGGTCTATCTCTTTCCCTCCTCCCTTGATCCCTCTCTCTGCTTTCCACTGCTACACCATGAGCCATGTCTCCTCTGCCACGCCACCCTGGCTTGGAGCCAGGTGACTATGAACTAAAACCTCTACAAACTGTGAGCCAAAATAAACCTTTCTTCCTTTAAATTGTGGGTGTTGGGAAATCTGTCTAAGTCATGAGAAAGTAACTAAAACATGTATCTTTTAGCCTTTCCTTGTTCATAATCCTATAGTGGGTTCTTGTACTAAAGGTCCTACCAACTGATCCTTGAAGTTGAAATTTACATGTGTATTTAACTAAGAACATTCCATTTTATTTTACTTTTAATTTAAACTTTTAAAAAATTTTCCCATTTAAATGTCTTCCTAACATCTGCCTAGTTTCACTCTGAAATTATCTACCAGTACCCTGAGTACATTTGTTCCTGTGGCCTCCTAACATGCACAATAACATTCATGTTCTTCAACATGATTTATAAACTACTTTACACTTGATTATGACCTACATTAGCAGCTGTATAATGTACAAGTTATAATAAATATAAAATTTATCACTTTTTCTGTAAAATCTTGACAACTTCTCGTTTTACCTTACCCACACAGTGTACTCATTCCCATACTCTAAGCCTGAGGCAAAAGTAATTGTTCCTACTATGTGTTCCCAAAAGTTACCCTAGTCACATCTCTACTTTAATATGTTATATGCCTTATAATTATTTACTATTTTTTATCTCCCCTCCTAGACTACTGTATCAACCTTATTTTATTCATCTTTGTATTTCTACCAACTAAAAGAAAAATCTGGCACAATATTAAGAACCAACAAATATTTCCAAGAACCTTAAAATTCATCCAGGAATTCCCAACTGGTTAATTACAATTACTAAACCAGTAACTACATAATAGGTTCTGTCTGCAACTTACCATTTCTTTGCAGGGATCATCATACTGTCTGTATGTGAAAACCTCCCAGCCCTGGAAAATCTGATTTAACTGGTCTGGTATGTAAACTTTTAAAATTGCACAAGTCATTCTAAAGGGTAGCCTTGGTTGAAAACCACAGGTAACAGGGAAAGTGGTAAGCAATTACCATACCTGAAACACCAGTGAAGCTTTAACAGTAACAGTAGTGAGAATGTCTCCCCTCTACAACATCCTCCCAGTGCTACAAGAAGCAGGGATGGTAAGCTGGATGTGCTGGTGTGCACCTATAATCCTAGCACATTAGAGGCTGAGGCAGAAAGACTACAAGTTCAAGCCAAACTTGTGCAGTGTGATCATTTAGTGAGACCCTGTTTCAAAACAAAGAGATGAGGGCTGGGGTACAGCTCAGTGTGATGGCCCCTGGTTTCAATCCCCAGTACTACCAAAAAAAAGAGTAGTCTCCTAACCTGTATGCCTAATATTCCAAGAATATAAACAGAACATAAATGACTTCAGAATGACCCCAGAGACAGTTAAACTTTTGTGACTCTAACAAATTATATTCATTTTAATTGTCTCCACTACAGAAATCAGTTCAGCTTTACATTATCAGGAGCAAACTGGAATAGTGTTCTAAAATATGTTATTTTCAATAGGATATCAATAACCATATAACTGGCTGACACAATTAATATTCTAAGCATTCCTGCTACACTATTAAAGAACCATTAAATATTTACTTATGTTTTCCCACGAGACAAGGACATAACAATTGGACAAGCTGGAGTTTTTACCAAAGAACGTATACTTATACAACTTTCTACCAAAAAAAGTCAAGAATAACCCAACAGAACTCAGGTTTCAGAGAAAATTCAGTGATTACATATTTAGCATTTCCAGCCCATCACCTTAAAATTGTAACCAGGTAGCCTTAACATATATAATACACAGAGTATTTATAGATGTTTACACATAAACATACTGTATATACACAAAAAGTGCATGCACAGTTATGCTTCCTATAAAATCTAAGGTGTTCCACTGAAAAACTTAAAGACTTTGGAAAGCATGAGAAAGAAACCATGAATTTTAAAATATTATATTTATCCTACCCTTAGAGACCCTAAAACAAACAAAAAATAATAATAATTGAATAACACACACTATTTCAAAACATGGTCCCAATCCCAAATTTAGTAAAAGGTGAAAAATGAAGACAGCAGTAGAGAAAGTAAAAAAAGAGTTACAATGATCCTGATTATAAAGCAGTTTATAGTTGTACCTTTTTAATCTGCAATTACATTTTGTACGCTCTATCCATTCTACTAAATGACCTAACAGGTATAAAAAATAAATTTAATGAAAATCATTTCTGACTTAAATTTTTAGGCTTCTGTATACTCTTCATTTGTGTCATAGGTGAGGTGCAACTAAAAAAGGCATAAGAAAAATCCAAAACTGTTGCATGAAAATCAGTCTTAAGGCTTTCTGGCATTGTAATAAGCATTTAACAAATATTTTCTTACTATGTATGTTTCTAATACTGTGCTAAGCAGTGTAGATACAAAGACAAAAGATAAGCTCTGATCTCATAAAGTTTACAAGCTGTGGGAAGACAAGTACAAGTAAACTAATCACCTCAGTATTGACACAATGTTGAAAAACCCAGAAGACACCCCTCCCCCCCCAAAAAAGCCTGCCTTCAGCTGAAAAGGATCTACTTAGAAGTATCTCAGGAAACATACACATCAAAAAAAATCAACCTGCTCAACTGTAAAAATCACAACTCAAAATTTTATAAAAGCCATTCTTTAAAACATTTTTAAAGTAAACCTCAACAAAATAAGAGTGACTAGTTTGTCTGTTTACTAGAAAAGTATAGAGAAATTAAAAGTATTTTCTAAGAATATGTATAAGCATAGGACAATGCTTAAGATTCATGTTGTTTATTTAATATAATCTTTAATATTTTTCTATAATATGTAATAAAATAATACATTAGGAAGAACTATATCATAGTGCCAACTGTGATTATTACTAGGAAATAAAATTACATGTCATTTTAAAAATACTCTTTCTATATTTTCTACAATAAATTTCTATTACCTTATGCTGGGGGAGGTATTTAACTGTATGGAGTGAGCTGTTAAAATAAATCAACACTTTTAAGTTTGGAATCAATTATGAACAATTAAATAATGAAATTAATTTTTAAGATTTTTATTGTGATATAAAGAACTCTGATGGATGAATTGTTTTGATATAAATCAACAGAATTGTTGTTCTGTTCTTTGTCTTAAATTAACATAAATGTACCCCAAAGTCTGGGATATGTTCTTTGTCCTAAGTTAACATAAATGTTCCCATAAATCTGAGCAAACTTTTGAAATAAGTCATACTTGAGTCTGACCTATTGATCTCTTTAAGTCTGTCATCCTTCCTTCCTTTTTCTGTAGTCCCTTCAGTTCTGGGCCTTTCTTTCTTTTCCCCCTGGTACTGAGAATCGAACCCAGGACCTTGCACTTGCCAGGCAGGAGCTGTGCTGCTGAGCCAAATCCCTGGCCCCTGGGCTATTCTTTCTTGTGCATGCAAAGTCAACATGGCATCCCATTAAGGCTAGTTGGGACAAAACAAAATCATAAATGTTTTTCAGATCACTGAACATCAAAATTCTCCCTTTACCAGAGCAAGTACCTTAAGAGTATTAAAACGAAAGAAATATGGAAAACAATTTAATTCAGGAGATACAAATCTGTAAAAGAGGATCCTTCAAAAAGAAATAATATGTAGAGAAGAATTCCAGACTGAAAGTTAAACTTGCTTTTCCTAGGTTGGACACCAATAGACCTTAGGAACATCTTTCCATTCTATTATTTATCAAATTAAGAGACTCCACTAAAATTTCTAAATACTGGACTGGGGATTTAGCTCAGCGGCGTAAGTGCCTACCTTGCAAGTGCGTGGTCGTGAATTCAATCTCTGGTACTGATTAAAAAAAATTTTTTTTTTAATTTATAAATACTATGGTGCCGTGACTATAATATTAGATGGCACCAATAATTGATGGTTTAGAAGTAGAATGAGAAACTTAGATATAAGGTACATATAGGATTTGTGGCCTCCTGCCTACTAATAAGCTTGAAGTAGCTAATATTACCAATAGTATAAAAAAAGTAATATTTTTGTCAGCAGACCACCCCATTCCTCTTCTCCCACCACCACCACCACTACCACCATTAGTATTTAGATGAGGCCATATGGCATTTCTAACTAGTAGAAAGTGATAATATTTGGTACCATTACTGGAGTAAAATGGACAATAAACTTGTATATTTCTTCTCACAACAGTTGAATGAAAAGGACTCTAGAATTCAGGGAAAAGCAACACCTTAAAATATAAGCTGCCTGGGCCTTTGAATGATCAAAAAGAAGGTAGATGACTTGAAACACAATTTCTATTATGAGAAATAAGTACAAGTACACACACATACATTTATTCATTTATTAATGCACAAAAATATACATTTATTTAAATACATTTGCATCATCTTCCAAAACATCACCAAAACTCTCCAGACCCCAAAGTTCATTTTCTGTAGCTCCACTGGCTCCAATCTCTCATGTCCAATAGCACTCTCCCAAAATGAGCACTTCTTATCTATGTAACCTGCTCCTAGTACACTGGCAACAAGCTGTCATTTTATCCTATGAATTCTTAATCCAAGTCACAAACTCTTGCAGGATAGGCTTCACAAAGTTTCCATTAAATAAATGTTAACTGAAGACTTAAGAGTGGCAACAAAAAATGACGGTTGTTAAGAATGACAGTCCACTCAAAAGCAATGCAAAATTGCAGGCACCCAAGTTCAGAAAATGTTTCTGTATTTCACTGAGTACATTAAAGTATGTCCACATGACACATTTAATTATGAAGATTAACATTAGATACAACTATGTTCGTTCACTATTAAGTATGCATGTGTACAAATGCATTGTGTCGTACTCCAATTGGCCATTCAGCAATAAGTCTTGAATTATCGGTTTACATAGGTATTTACCTCTCGTCCAAAGGCACCCCCTTGGGTATTTACAAGTACCTAGTTATAATTTATATTATCATTTTAAGTATTAATTTCCATAATACTATTTGTTTATATTTAATTATATATTAATATTATTTAATAATTCAATATGTCATGTGTTGCAACAGACATATTAAGTGCATCCATCTGGCTGAAAGTCTTAAGTGGGGCTTATGTTGGGGATAGGGCTTATACTACAAGCCTCCTGAAAAATCATGGTAGGTCTTATTTTTAAGGTAGATTTCATTCTGGGAGAAATACGGTAGCATCATTCAAATTGAAGTGTAGTTTGGCATACTTGAGTCTACTTTTTGACAGACTATCAGAAACTATACTATTTCATAGGATAAAAGATTTTTGACAAGAAATACTATACATAATGAATCACTACTATATGTGTACACCATACTGATCTTCCCAAATGGTAATTCCTACTTTATTTTATAGTATCATCTTTAATGATTTCTTTAATTTAGCACATTACTTACTCTTCTCTTTTTAGCCCTATTGAAACAAGCTTTCACATATCACTACATAAGTATTAATATTTCCACATAACAAACCTTTGTCCCTGGAACTGAGGTTAGTAGAAAAAAAATAATGTATCAATGTGGCCATCCTTCAAAATAATCATATTCACAAATTCCTCTAGATACCTTCTTATAAATGCTGTAATTGTTAAATTCATCCACCTTGTTTGTATCTGAGTTTAAAGTTCTCAAGAGATCTCCAGGTATTATACAGAGGGAAGGAGAGAGAGAGAGATGAGAAGGGGGAGGGAAGGTTACTACTGAGAAGGAAGAAGAGAAATATGATAGGTAAAAGAATCACAGGAAGGCAGCCAAATCTAGGTTTTAATCCTGATTCCCTGTTTGGATCATCTAAGTCCCAAAAGATTTCTAATCTGTGAAACAAAAACTTTATAGAACCAATGTAAAGATCAGTTTAAGATAATGCATTGGTGACAGGAGAAGCTTATCACAACAGGAAAAAGATCAGTAAATACTATGCTAAATTAAAGGAATCATTATGATTAATACTATAAAACAATAAAGCAGAAGGCACTGTTAGGAAAGATCAACATTGCAATGATTATAGTGCGACTTGTCTCAGAAATTATTTAAAAATTTATAAAACTTTATACTATTAGCTAACACAGTAAATATACACACACATTTTTATGACCTGTCAAAAAAAATCTTAGCTTATGCTTATCTTTCACCAGCCTCTCAAAACATGCTACCAGTCACTCCACGAATGTTCATAGGACTTTTAAACAGCTTTGTACTGTCTCCCTCTTAAATGCGAAGAGACAATAAGGATCACTTGAGAAAAGCCTCTATTATAAAAGGGTAGAGGTTCAGAAAGAGAAAAAAGGAAACTAAAGAGAATAGCACCAGTATTCTCAGAGATTTAAAAGATATTCTACCCATAAAAAATACAAGAGGACTATTTAATGAATTAGAAAGCATTCTGGAAATTATGTCATTTGAGATAAGCGAGAGGGGCATGGGTGGCTGGAAAAATAAGCAGACCAGTCAAGCGCAGGATGCCAAGACAGCACCAATTAATTCCCAAGACCCTGAATGTAGAATCTGTGAGCTCCCATGTGACATATAAGACCACAGATGCCTGCTATCATAACTCTTCACAGTAGCCCACCCTGTGCCTCCCAGAGGGTGTACATTTATTTTTGCTTTTACCCTGTCATTTCTTTTGTTTGGCTTGTGTCTGCATTGGAGAACCTGTTCTTTTCCCTTACTCCTTCTCTCCTCACTTTTCAAATAAAATTTTGGTACCATTTTTGGCTTTTCTCATTTAATTCTTTGAGGCAAGCAGGACCTCACTGACATTTACTTAGCAAGCCATTTCTACAGGAACTACCTGGTAATAATTTTTCACCAGGAAAGCAAAAAATGAAAAGTCAGAACACAAGTTGTAAGATTCTGTTATTTTACTTTTTTAAAGGAGAGAAAACACAAGAAATTTAAATAAATCCAAAAGGGTAAATATCTGAGTATCAGTGTAACAGAGACAAAAGGTTCTAAGATGTCACTTATTTCAGAAGCTCAACAAAAACCATTCCAAAGTGAAACACGGCACTGGAGGGCTCTGGGAGAGAAAAGGAACTGATAAATTACTAATGTTTTAGTTGTCTAAACGAGATTTTGAGAGTGAACAAAAAAGTTTAGAAATAATAATACTGCTAAATTGCTCACATTGGCAATATATATACATAATAATATTGGTAAGCTATTGGAAGGGAGGTAAAAATATTGGTAATTGTTAACATAAAGTCAACAAAAGTGTGATAACACTGTGGGGCTCAACTGCAACAGTATTTACTAATCATAACAATTAATTCTGATATACTTCTAATAGAGCTCATCATGGAATGGGAAGAATACAGAAAAGGAAGGGTGCAAGTGTGATTCAGAGAGGTGATAAGAGGGGCTGGGAATTTAGCTCAGTGGCATAAGCACCTGCCTGGCAAGTGTGAGGTCATGAGTTCAATCCCTCGTACCGCAAAAAAAAAAAAAAGTATGTAACAGAGAGGTGATAAGGTAGCTAAATCCTCACCCACCAACTCAGTAATCTAGGATATAAAGTCTAAAATCAAAAGGGTAAAATAACAGTTGAAGGTATGTTCCTAAACAGTGGAACACTACTTCAAAAGCTATAGTAAAAGACTGACAGTAACAAATTGTTGATGAAGACATAATGAAAATAGAACTCTCATACACTGCTGGTAGAATTAGAAAATTATGGAACTACTATGGAAAACAGTTTGGCAGTCCCTCTTCTAGTTTCTGGTCCAGCATACAAAAAGATTGGAAGTCATCATTCAATACTAACAAGCAAAAAGCTGAACAAACTGAAATGTCAGCAACTTTTCTAAACTCCTTAACAGAAGTGAAATGATAGGACAAATCACTGACCCCTAAACTGGACAGACCACCAGGGGAATACAAAGAATCATAAATTACTAAAACTGAAACTTCTGTGGGGACCAGTGCTGGAGCAAAAAAAAAAACTTAATGGTAATTGATGAACTGCTAGAGGCTCAGTATGGACAAGTTCTAAAAGAGAAAACACTCAAGGGAACCCAGTAACAGGAATGAGGGATGAAGGAACATGGGCATACATTCCACATTCTCAAATGACTGTCAAGGAAAAATACCTGATGTTCCCAACAAGGCAAAAGGAAAAGAAATCATTTTGAAACACACAAGAACATTCCATTTTTAAGATCTGCCTTCAAGAGAAGTGGAGTCTATGATGCTGGAATTTTTTAAGAATTTAACTGACCTGGAGGAAGGAAAATACCCAATGCTAGTCCATTCTGCTCTGTAAGTATGGGTGAAAGAGAAACTGAAAAATACTTTTAAAATTCACAACCCAGAGACACAGACTAAACACAGCACTACAGAATGTTCCCTCTTTCCCTCCCCACCAAACTTTATAATTAAGGCCCATATGCGTACTACTACAACATGTTTCACTATCAGAAAAAACTTACAAAGCATACCAAAAATCAAAATTCACAGTGTGAAGACTGAGCAACAGAACTAGATTTAGATATAGCATGGCTGTTAGAATGATAACCAATCATTTAAACCAACCATAATTAATATATTAAATCCTCTAATTGATAAAAGTAGACAGCATACAAAGACCAGATAAAACAACATAAGCAGAGTAATGGAAATCCTAAGGAAAAAACAGTAAGAAGAGCTTAAAGAATGTAATGGAAATGAAGAATGCCTTCAATGGGTTTATTTATAGACTAGATACAGCTCAAAAATTTGAAAAATACACATTTTCTCAGGCTCATACAGAATGTTCACCAAGATACATAATACTCTGGGCCATAAAGTAACACAATAATATAAGTAATACAACATCTCCACTTCTCAGTCACAATGAAAGAACTATTAGAAAACAGTTTACTTTGTTAAATTGTTGAAAGTCAACAATTAGAAGACAGCTGAAAAATCTCTATGTGAAACTAAACATGTTTCTAAAAATATGAATCAAAGACGAAATCTCATGGAGAACAAACATTTTGCACTCAGTGAAAACAACATATTAAAATTTGTGACATACAATGGAAGTGGTGCACTGAAGGAAATGTATAAGAATGAATGCATATATTAAAAAAGAAGAAAGCTCTAAAATCAATAATCTATGATTCTAAGGAAACTAGGAAAAGACAGGCAAACTAATGGAAAGTAAGCAGAAAGGAAACCAACACAAAAAATAAAAGAGAAAAAAAGCCAAATTAAGCCAGAAATCAATGAAACTGAAAGCAAAAAATCAGTAGAGAAAAATCAACCAAGGTACAAGCCAGTTCTTTAAAAATTAACTAATTAAGCCTCTAGCCAGACAGAGTATAGCACACAAATAACTAATATCAGAAATTAAAGATGATACATTAACACAGATACTCTAACATTAAAAGGAAAATAAAAGAATGCTATAAATAATCCTATAATCACAAATGTGATAACCTAAATGAAGTGGACCAACTTCTTAAGTGACACCTGCTAATACCAATGAGAAAAAATGCCAATCTGATTAGGACTGTATCTAAATAAATTAAATCACTAATCAATAAACTTCCAAAAGCCAGAAAGTACAAGGCCCAGATTGCTTCACTTGTGAAGTCTACCAAATGTTTAAAGAAAATATTATATACCAAGTATGGTGGTTAGGATAGAGTTTCAAACTGACCCCAGGGATTGGCAGAGCATATGTCTTATAGGTGTGTCTCGGTGAGGGATGAGAGGCATAACTTTGTGTTCTATTTCTCATCCCCCACTTCTTCCATTCTTCCCTTCTGGGTTTCCTGGCAGCTACAAACTAAGTAGCTTTGTTCTGCCATGCTCTTCCACCATAAGGTCTCTGCCTTGGAGCCAGCCAACCATTGACCAAAACCATATCCTTAAATTGTGGGTGTTACACATTGTGTCTCAGTGATGACAGAGCTAATATAGCAAATTTATAACAAAGAAGAGGGGTCATCATTTGATATACTCAACCATGTAGTTTAAAAGTCTTTGGAAGTGGTTTGCAGGAAGAATTTGGAAAGGTTTGGAGATGCAGGCTACTTCAGAGGCCCTAAAACACTACAAACAGAGCCTGATAAGTGAATTCTCAGAAGACTAGAATGCTGGTAAGACTAAGAACAGTAAAGGCCAGTTTCAAGAGGTTTCAGTTGGAAACAACTCCATTTGGTAGTTGACTAGATACTATGTGTGCTATGCTCTGGCAGAAAATTTGTCCACATATTGTACCATGTCCTGAAACTTTGCAAGAGACTGCTTATTAGGGGCAGTGAACTAATTAATCAGGCAAAGTAAATTTCAAGATAGCCTAACATTCAGGCTGTGGCATGGGTGCTGCTAGCTGCTCTTAGGTAGATTTACAGTGAAAACTAGGGATAAAAGATAAAGCAGAAAAATCTGAAAAACTTATATTTGGCCCCAGAAGGTACCACAGTAACACTGGGGCCAAAGAAGGGACATCTACTAAAGAGATTAGCACCATTAAAAAGAAAGCTAATATCTTATACAAGAATAAAAAGACAGATGTCTTAAGGGCATCTCAGAAATCAGCAAGACTCCATCCATGGCAAGCTCAAAAATGCAAAAGCACTTATCTTTCATTTGAGAAGAAAGTCCTTGGGACACTGGCTCAAAAAGAGCCTCCTAGGGAATTGGTTTCCTAAGGTTCAATTCACTTTGCCCAGCCACGTGAACACTCAAAAGCTGCTGCAGTAATATATAAGGGGGCCCAGCTACTCCTAGAGCTGGCAGCTAATCTTTGCATTGTTCACACGATGCCAGTTTTACTGTCACAGCCTCCACCTAGATTTCAAAGGAAGGTATGGGCAAAGAGTCCCCTGAGAAGTGCATGAAGCTATGGGAATGAAGCCAAAGGTGCTATGAAAAACTTAAGAACTTGAAGACATCAGGAACATGGAAAGTCTACAAAGGAATGGCCCTAACCCTAGAGGAAGGCCATCTGGGAAATAGGGGTAGGGCTGCCCAAGGCCTCTGAAACTCTCATCTCACAGTCATGTGCCCCAGATGACAGATATGGAACTACAGAACTTCATATTTCCTCTCCTGGGTTTTGGTCTTGTTTTATCCCTACTCTTTTCATGCTTTTTGGAATGGTAATGTTTACCCTGTGTCACCTTGTACCTAGAGATTATGGAACTTGTTTTTATTTTTTTATTCCAAAGAGAAAAAAACAATAAAAACAGTGATACAGAATTTCAAAACAAGATAATAGGAAATTAACAATGGCTAATAAATAGCACATTGTTATCTTCAAAATATTTGCTCAGACTACAAGACACAGGCATGCATAATTAATCAAACAAACCATTTTTTCAATGATAGCTAAAAGATATCTATCTTAAAAGATATCTTAGCTATCTTTTGCTTGCTTTTATTTTTCATAGAGGTTCTCAAAAGAGACAATGACTCAACCATTTGAAAATGCTAGAACTGTTAAGACTTTGGGCAAGGGATTATTGTGTTTCCAGCTGTACTCAGGATAGCTGTAACATGCTAGGAGAATTATGAACTTGCTATAGTCTTCATTTGAAAGTTAAGTAAGGTTTAAGTAGATGTGTTTGGGTAGCAAGCTGAAAAAGGGTGTGAAGTAGCAATTAGGGTAAAGCTTCAAATTGACTGGCTTTGGGATCAGCCCCAGGGATTGATGGAGCACACTTCTAGGTGAGTCTGGGTATGTCTTGGAAGCGTGGCCTTTGGGTATGTATCTGGTTCCTTGTCTCTTTGACTCTGGTACTCTTCTCCCCCTGCTCTGCTTCCTGGAAGCTAGCTTTCCTCTGCCACACCCCTCTACCATAATGTCTCGGCCGTCAAAACAGCAAACCATTCACTGAAACTGAGTGAATTAAAGTTGTGGGTGTTGTATATTGTGTCTGAGCAACAGGAAAGTAATACACCAGAAATCTCTATAATCTCTTTTAGAAGACAAAAGAAGAGACATGACTTCCTAATTCAGCCTATGATGCTAGCATTACCCTAATACCAACCCCAGACAAAAACATAAGAAAATACAAGTACAGAAAAATATTCTTTGTGAACATAGATACAAAACTCTTCAACAAAATATTAGCAAGTCAAATCCAACAACATTAAAAAGAATTATATATCAAGACCAGGAATACAAAGGTGCTTCAGCACTTAAAGATCAATTAATGTAATCTACCACATCAATAAACTAAAAACAAAAACATGTAGGATTATATCAACAGAAAAAGCATCTGACAAAACCCAGCATCTATTTATTATACATGCATACATGCAACATTCATGCACATACACACAAGAAACTCTTGGTTAACTAGGAATTCAGAGAAATTTTGTCACCTTGATAAGAAATATCTACAAAAATAATCTACAGCTAATAATACTTAATGGTGAGAAAGTTAAGATCAGAAATAAGGAATGACGTCCCCTCTCACTGCTACTTTTTAACATCATATTGAAAACATTAAGTAATACAACAATGAATACATAAACAAAAAATAATAAATATGGCAGAATATTAATGTTTAATGACTCTCAGTAAAAGCTATTAAGAGTTCTTTAATCCCTTGCCCCATCTTATATTAATGTTAAATAACACTTTGATTTTCTGAATTAAATATATGTCTCCTTTGTGTTAGGAGACTATCAAAACCATTTAATAAGTATTTTAGCAACAAACAACCCATTTAATAGTGACATTTATTTAATCACTTATTCAATTAGTCAGACTAAAAATTATACTTCCATTGAAATTTCTAAAAAATTAACCTGATTGTATGAAGTTCAATTCAATATTAAAACAGTGTATTCATAGCTAGCAATTGCTTTGTATGTCAATTTAATGTGACCTAATTTATCTACTCATTTAGATACAGGTGGGAGGATCATATATAATTGAGAAGACTTACAACAGAATTTTTCTCCTTATCTCTACAAGTTAACTAAGACTTTACCAATATATTTTAGTAAATAGTGGAAAATCAAATTTTCAAATTTAAAGTTAAAAACACTCTACTTTAATCAATAAATGAAGTAACACTTAAATGCCTAATTGTATATATACTAAATGTCTAATATACGCACATGGTGAATTAGCAAATTCATTTTCTAACTTCACAGAGATAAGAATAAATATAGGATGGACATGGTGGCACACTCCTATAATCCCAGCACTCAAAAGACTAAGTTAGGAGGATCATTAAGAGTTTGAGGCCAGCCTGAACTATATAGTAAACCCTGTATTAAAATACACACTCTCTCTCTCTCTCTCTCTCTCTCTCTCTCTCTATATATATATATATATATATATATATACACACATACTATATATATGTAGACATATGTATGTGTGAGTGTGTGTATATATATATTGCACACAAAAACATCAAATATTGGAAATCAAATATCATTGTACTAAATATGTTAAAATCTTTCCTCAGCAAACACAGTTGCTAGCTCATATTCTTATTTCTTTTTTTCCTTTCCAGGCCTTTTGAAATTTGTATGTTTTTTTCCGTAAGAGGCATTTTAATTATAGTACAGAAGACACTTAAGGCACAGTTATTATGAAACAAAAACTGCTTTCTGCTGAATGGAGGATATATACACACATATACATATATATACATACAAATATATATACATATGTGTATGTATATATATTCTGAAATCCAATAAAAATTCTAGTATACTTGTATCATAATCTAGTTCCTTTCAACAGTATTTGTCATTTCCAAAATATTTGATTCCCTTGAAAGTATCTTGACAAATATTTTACGTTTGAATAATATACACCATGACAAAAAGATGTGTTTTGTTTTGCTTTGTTTTTTGACAATGCTTCAAAGATCTCATTTATAAAGTCTGTGTAGCAGGAGATATCCTAAAATGCAGTTCCCGTGAAAAATAGGAACTTTGGGTCATTGTCCACACTAGATATATAATAATTTTCCCCAAATTTAAATAATCTGACTAATTAGATCAATCACAAATTTAAATTGATGATCCTGAGTCATGCAGAATTTTTAAAAATAATATATCATCTAACATGAGAGACAGTGGTGAGTACATTTATGTCAAGAAAGATGCCACTAAAGATGGTGCTATTTCATACAGATCAATTTCCTTCCTTAAATATAATTTAGTTTCTATTTTTTTACACACCTACAATTTCTGTTGAAAATCTCAGTAGAATCAGGAATAAGAATGCTAACCTATAAACCAATTTTTTCACCATTAATGATAAGTTCATATACAATTAGCACTGACTAAATCTTTGAAAATAACATCAAGCAACAAATCAAAAGAAAAGACTGAGAATCTATCACAAATGCCACAGGTAACTACAACGTGGTATCCTGGAACTAAACAGAAAAATTTGACACATTTGTTGGAAAATGGATGCACGTGGAAAGCATAATATTGAGTGAAATAAACCAGGCACTCAAGCTTAAATACCAAATGGTATCCCTCATCTGAATGGGGCGAAATATTAAAAAAAGAAAGATAAAGGACAGATAAAAGGCACAATGGGTCTTTTACAATAGGGAATAAGGGCAAGGTAAGAAGAGGAAGGGAAGTAGAACAAAGTTATGCCATGTTCAGGGACCTAATAACCTCAACTAATATAAACATCATATGCCATAACATAAGCTAAGATTAATAATATCAACAAGAAGAAAAACTGGGATATAATCTTTAATAAATGCTGAAAAAAAAAAAAAGGCTTTCCACATGCCAAAGATTAAACCTAGACCCGTATCTCACCATGTACTAAACTATAATCAAAATGGACCAAGGATTTAAATATAAAAATAGAAACATTTAATCTGCTAGAAGGTAGAATAAGGAAATTCTTGAAGACATAGGAGTAGGCAAAGACTTCATAAACAAAACCCCAATTAGACAGGAAATACAATCAATAATCAACTAGGATCACATCAAATTAAAAAGCTGTTGCACAGCAAAAAAACCACCAACAGAGTGAAAAGACAACCCACAGAATGGTAAAAATATTTTACTAGCTACTCCTCAGACTAACGGCTAACATCTAGAATATATAAAGAACTTTAAAAAAAATCAGATGCCCCCCCTCAAATTTAAAGACCCAATCTAAAAATGAGCACCTGAAATGAACAGACGTTTCTCAGATGAAGATGTACAAACAGCAAATGATCATTCAAGAAATGCAAATCAGATGCACAAACAGTACTGGTCATTCAAGAAGTGCAAATCAGGATAACACTGAAATTCCATTTCACTTCAGAAAGAATAGCCATTATCAAGAAATCAACCAACAACAAATGCTGACAAGGCTGTGGAGAGAAACAAACTCTTCTTCCTTGTTCTAAGCGTAAATTGGTACAACCACTAAGGAAATCACTATGGAGATTCCTCAAAAAAACTAAAACTGAAGGTTCTATATGATCCAGTTATGCCCTTTCTAGGGGCATGCATACCCATGTTTATAACAGCAAAAGTTACAATAGCTAAATCTTGGAAACAGGTCATATGCCCATCAACAGATGAATGAACAAAGAAAACGTATTTATATACTACTCTGCCATAAAGAAGGATAAACTTGAGTCATCTGTAGGAAAATGGATCCACTTTGAGACCATAATGTTAAGTGAAATACATTAGACACAGAAGTTTAAATATCACATTGTTTCTCTTGTGTGAGAAACTCAAAGGGTAAAGAAGGAGCAAAACAGAGGATAGATATTAGGAAATAGGAAGAACATGTTCAAATGGGTAAAGGAACAAGTGGGGGAGGGAAAAGGATTTTAAAAGAGAATGGAAAGGAAAAAACGGGAACAAAACTTTTGTAAATGAGGAGGGGAAGAAGAGTTGAAGAGGGGAGAAAATGAAGGAAAAAAGAAAAATTAAGACATTATGTACAGGTACAAATTCCCTATAATGAATGTGATCATTATGTATGACAAATGTGTAGTAATAGCAACTTTTAAAAAGTTACAAGGTAAACCAATAGAAAAAAAGTAGTCTCCAGAGACAAAACAAGCATTAGAACCAAACTCGGTATAGAGATGATAACGGGATTATCAGACTATGGTCAATATATTATAGGGAGAGACTAATGGAAGCTGAGATATAGAACTACTAACAAAGAACCAAGAGACAAGATTAGAAATCAAAAACACTAACAAAACTGAAGATAGCCAAATAGGGGGGAAATGAGTGAACTTGAAGAAATAAATCAGTCAAAATTTCAAGACAAAATGGAAATAGAAAAAAAGAATGAGAAAGCAAAACAAAATATCCAAAAACTATGGTACAATTACAAAAGCATAAATATATGGGAATATCCAGAGGAAAAAAAGAAAAGAATTATGTGAAGCAACGATGACTGAGAATTTCCCAAAATTAATGATATTAGACACCAAAACCATCATTCTAGGAAGTGCACAGAACTCTAGGATAGATACAAAAAAGTCTGCACCTAAGCACATTATATTCACATTGCAGAAAATCAATGACAAAGAAAATGTATTGCAGGAAGCCATGGAACAAAACACTTTCCTTAATGAGGAGCAAGGATCAGAACAAGCATCAATCTTCATTTAGGGAATGTAAATAAGAGGGGAATGCAGTGAAATATTTAGTCTTGGCAGAAACAACTCCACTAACCTAGAACTGTCCTCCAAAAGTAATGGAGAAATATATTCTTTAAAAACGAAAGAATTTGAGACCAGGAGGGTCATGTCTAAAAAAAAATTTTTTTTTAAAGTTCCTTAGAAAGAAGGAAAATTGCATAGTCAAAAATTCAGATCTTCATAGCAAATCAAATCCAACAAAGTATAAAAAGGAATTAAATATCGTGACCAAATGAGATTTTTTTTATGTATACAAGACTGGTTCAACATTCAAAAATCATTTATTGTAATCTACCACATCAGCAAGCTCAAAGAAGGAAAGTCATATGATTATATCAACAGATGCAGCAAAAAAATCTGACAATCTGATTCATCATAGTAAGAACTCTCAATTAACTAGGAATAGAGGGAAATGATTTCAAGTTGGTTAAAAAAAAAACTCAAAAGAAAAAAAAAACAGCAAGGATGGGGAGATCTATTTTTTAAAGTTTTTTCTTGGATATTAAAATTCTATTAATTAATTTAACAAGGATGGGGGATTTTCCAAAGTGAAATATAAATAAAAAATGAACCTATCTGGGTTACAAATTAATAACACAGCCATACTGAATGCTACAACTATTATATAAATGTTTAATTAGGAATAGGATTTTTATAAATTTTCAAAGTATCTACCCATAGAGGAAAAACCAGTAGAGATATCTAACAGGTTACATTTCAATCAAGTTATCAAAATCAGCATGATTAATAGTGAGATCGATAAATATCATGTAACTCCTATACAGCATCACTTTTGGTGTTCTTACCAAATATCTAAACCTGAACACAACCTAAAGGAAATACCAGAGAAACCCAAACTAAGGAATATTCTCTATAGAAAGACTAAAAAACTCTACCACAAGTTAAATGAAATTAAAGATACGTCACAACTAAATGCAACATATGACCTTGGAGCAATCTGGAAAAAATTATTTCACTATAAACAGAATTATTAGGATAGCTGGAAAAACTGAATTAGGTCTATAGATGTTTAAATAAGAACACTGTGTAAATTTTAATCACCTTATTTGGATAAATTGAGAGTTGTGATTAAGTCATTGTAGGAAGTAACAGCCAAATCAGCATTCACTGTACAATAAAATTTTTGTAATGATGGAAATGCTAAATATTTACACTACAGTAACCCTTTGGCACATGTGGTTAGTGAGCACTTTAGAAAATAAGAAACATTTCTCTCTTTTGGTAACAGGAGTCAAACTCAGGACCTGGAGCTTCCCAGGCAGGTGCTTACGCTGCTGAGCTAAATCTCCCTCCTATGAGTACTTGAAATGTGGTTGGTGTAATGGGTGCACTAAATCTTTACATTTATTTAAATTAATTTAAATTTAAACAGTTATGTGTCATTAGTTGCTCCTATACTGGGCAGGGAAGGACTAGAAGGTTTATGTTAAACATCAATTTTCTAAATTTTCAAATTTATGTATACAAGACTGGTTCAACACTCAAAAATCATTTATTGTAATCTTAGTTTAAATTGAATGATCAGAAAACTAGGTTCTCCAGCCATATTCTCTTAAAGGATCTTCATACGAGTGATCTAAATATTACTCAATTTAGCAATGGCGCTAAGTTTTTTGTATTTGAAGTCTGTATCTAATACCATATTTTTTCCATAATAAAAATATTTTTGGATTGTTTTTAAAAGAAAAAGTATCCACAAACAAATTTGCATACTTCTTAGCCATTCCCAGACTGTAGGGGAAGAGAACAAGAAATGACCAAGAAGCAAGCTCTCCCTGCGAATCAGTGCCATGCAAGGGCCGCTGAGGGGTCAGACAGACCCCAGCCTTTTTCCAGGAGTCAGCGCCATTTGCAGACTGTGGGGGAAGAGAACAAGGCATGAAGAAGCAAACCCTCCCTGTGAATCAGTACCCTGCGTAGGCTGCTGCAGGAAAAGCCAGATACCAGCCCTTTCTGGCGCAGGGGCTAGGAAACAAGAAGAGCCAACTGCCCCTACCACCACTGTAAGTGACTAACTTATCTGGAGAAACACAGGCTGTGAGGATAGTTACTGAGGTAAAATAAAATTTAATGCTTGTAGTGTTCAGTGTTTCACTGACTTTGCAAGTTTAAAGCCAGTAGTCTGATCATCTATCCAGAGGATAACAATATGCAATGCAGCATCTATGGGGGATCTCCTTCTGAAGGTGGTAGCCATTCTTAATTCCCTATTATTTTGTTTTGAAGTCCTGTATCATTTTCATTGTCTTGTTGGGTTGGATACTATTGTTTTGTTTTGTTTTGTTTTGTTTTGTTTGATTTTATTATATCCAATGGCTTCGGCAGCTATTTCAAAGATAAAAGATAACAAGATAGATTATGGTAGCCATTTTGGATTTACTACTGTCTTATGAAGTCCTTTATTGCATTCATTGTTTTGTTTTTATTGGTTCTATTCTGTTTGTTTGATTTTTACTATGTCTGAAGGTATCTGCAGCTTTTTTGAAGACAACAAGAGCATTATGTATTTATTGTTGATTTCATATTGTTTTGAAGTCCTATGTCACTTACACTGGTTTGTTTTAATTGGCCTTATTCTGTTTTACTTTGCTTGGTTTTATTCTCTTTAAAATAAATAAATAAATAAATTTGCATATTTCCTTTAGCCAGAAGGACCATCACATGAGTCAGTGTACTTCTCTTTTTTTTAAAATAAATTCAGAATGAAATCTAGCTGGCCATATATATTCTTTCTAATCCTCAAGACTAGGATTGTTCTATTTATATTCCTAAACTAGTCAACGTAGTATTATTTTAAATTCTTAAGCTGACAAACTCTTTTGGACATGTAGGACATCAACTTTTAAAATGATGATTTCCTGAATTAAAGTCAGTTTTATGGGGTTTTTTTAATTCAAAAGTATTTTATTTTTTAAACAACAAAACTACAATTAATAAAAATAAGAAAATTTTAGATCTAATTTACCAAAGAAAATCTTTGTGTGCCTATTTGCAAAGCTGCTTAAAAATATCTCCATAACAGTGATAAGACAATGACAATCTGCAGTAATTTTACTGTCTCCTTTTCACAAACTCAGTTCCACTCCTTTTAACAAATATGCAAATGTCCTGATGCAGAATATGAACATCCCCATTGAGCATTCAGTTCAAAATGCTTTGCAATTTTTTCTTTAGCACAGTAGACTATTTTTAAATCATGCAGCAAACTTTGTCAGTGGCTCTTTTGTTGAAATTTCCCACAAAATTAGAACAAACATATCTGACACACCAAAAGCCCGTTTCTAGAAATGCTTAATTTTAAGTTTCCTGAGTATTTTGATTACAAAGTTAATATGAAATGAAACTAAATAAAAGCAGAACTTCTTCACGTAATCTCTTAAAATTTTACACCATAAATCCTTTTTTAAAAAAATCAAACTACAATTTTGTACCAAAGTAATGTAAGGAAATTAAACATCACAAAAAGATACAATTTACTCCCTGCATTTAAAAAATTACAGGAAAAAGAAATAAATCATAAATATCATAAATTGTTACCATAGGGCACACATATATGATGACAGTATTTTACTTAGGGGGGAATTAAATTAATTTTCTTAGCCCTGGATGTCATTGAAATAATTATTTAAAAAGAAATACAGTAGCCAGGCATGGTGGTACATATCTGTAATCCTAACACTCTGTGAGGGCTGAGGCAGAATTGCAAGTTTGAGCCCAGCCTTAACAATTTAGCAATTTAGCAAGACTGTCTCAAAAATGAAAAAATTCTGTATAGCTCAGTGTGATGGCTCTGGGTTCAATCCTCAGTACTACAAATACAGTAATAATTATAGAAAATAAAGTTATAAACCATATGAATTGATTTTGTTTTGGAAGAAAAAATAACTTAGTTCATTTCAGCACAGTAATTCTGGGAGCGGGCCACCTAGTTTACTCCTACCTCTCTGGTAACGCCAACTTTCTATGTTAGTTCATTTTTTTCTAATACATACTCTCAATATTCAGGTTACATGTTCAGTCTTCTTGAGTATTCTATCTCTTCTCCCTAGTTCTCTTCATCCCTCACTGCTTAGATAATTATATAAAGTAATAGCAATGGGTAACTTAACTGACTGCTTACTAAAAGTCAAATATTGCTCCAATATTTGACTCCAATATTGCTCCAATGAGAGCAAACCTTTTAAAGCTTTCAAAAATAACAAACAGCCGGCTGCGGCATATGGGCCATAAATTTACCACCACAGAAACCTTTGTACTGGTATTACTTCATTTAACCACTCAAACAACTAGAAGTATCATTGGCCTCATTTTAGAAATGAAGTACTGAAGTAACTTGTCCAAGGTTACACAGTCATAAAATATAACCTTTGTACACATGCAGACCTAAATGCTCCTCAGAGTTGCTCTGAAATTTCTTTCTACCATGCTGGAGCAGGCACAGTGGTTCTGTGTACAATTAAACTAAGACTAAAAGTTTAGAGACTGGCACAGAGAAATCAAAAAGGCATTAGACTAGATTTTTTTAAATGCTAGCTCCAAATAACTCCAAGGATCAGAGCAGAAGTCAACAAACTTTTTCTTAAAGGGCCAAATAATATTTTAAACTTTGAAGTTATTTAACGAAAGTGATTATTATTTAATTCTTCCATTATAGTGTAAAAGTAATCACAGACAGTATAAACATGAGTATACACACTGGTATTCCAGTAAAACTTTACAACACAGGCACCTTGGACCAGCCCAGAGTTTGACAACACTTGATGAGGCATACTTAGCCACGTGTGGAAATAATCAATGATACAAACACAACAACCAATTACCAACAAAGAGGCTCCATCATGTTCCTTAAAGAGCCTACCATAACTGAATTTAATAAATGTTTCTTCAGGTGAAATAAACATTTAAAATCTGGATAAAACATTATATGTAACAATTCCAAATTTTCTTTTTTAAAAGATCAGTAGATACTAAGATAAAATTATAAACAAGCTAACATTAATTTAGTATTTGCTAAAATTAAACCTCTTTCACAATTTTCAACACAGAAGACTACACTATTTTGCTTCAAAGAAGGTATTCAAAATAACTTCCAACACAGAAAATACTGCAAATCAACCTCTAAAAACAGAAAGCCTAAAAAATAGGGAACAGTATCACCTTTACATTTTCTTTTACAGTCATCTATTCTTCTGCCCCATTTTTCTCTCATACATTAAAGATTTGAGCATCTAACTCCCATTTTGGTTTGTTTTTGTTGTTGTTGTTGTTGTTGTTTTAGCTTTTTAAGACAGGGTCTCGCTATACGGTTCAGGCTCTCCTTGGGCTCACTTTGTAGCCCAGGCTGGTTACAAACTTGCAATGATCCTCCTGGCTCAGCGTCACAACTGCTGGGATTACAGGAGTGCACCACCATGCCCAGCCTTAACTCCCTGTCTTAAACATTTCTCTTTCCAATATTCTTGGCAACTTCAAGAGCCATATAATCTATCACATTTCTCATCATCTAAATTCCTTGACTACCTCTTCCCTTCCAAAACACTTTTCGTCTACTCATCTCAACCACCTAATGTCACAGTAATACACTAATATCTATAGTCTCTAATGAGGAATGGAAATACGTGGAAGTTGGAAAAAATGAAGCACTTAAATATATTTTTTAATTTACTTTAAAAAAAGTAAGGCCGGGTGTGGTGGCACATGCCTATAATCCCAACACTTCGGAGGCTGAGGCAAAAGTCAAAGGCCAGAAGAGCTAAAGAAGGCCAATCAGTGAGCAACAAAATACAGAGCCTCCCAGGGATAAACAACTCATATGCCAGAATAAAACATCCTGGAGAGACCCAGATAGGAAGATGGATCCTCTTGACACAGGAAGAAATTAAAACAAAAAAGCTTGTCAAACACGAACTCTTGGGTCTACAACTGGAACAGCTAAAATTAGCAGACATAGCGCTTTCGCTGAGACGCACCAAGCTGCCCGAACTCAAGCCAGCCACGACCCGCAGAGCCACCCAAACTTGTTCCCACCGCAACTCACAAGAGTCACAGCCGTGCTGAAGTCAGAGGTTGGTGAGCCCAACGGAGAATGGAGTCAGCGAAGGGACCTTCATTAAGCCACGGTCAGTGCTGGGAACAAGACCCCCCCCTACCATGGGAAGGGCACGACCAAATGGGTGACATGTTGGAATCGGGCAGGAGGAGCCTGAACTAGGAATAACAGTGAGTTCAGTTGGTTGCTCCCTCCCCAGAGCAGATTCGTGGGATATGCTTGGCCTGGGTCACGCCCCTCATTGGGACCCAATAAGCTGTCCCAAACGGATTCCCTATGCCCAGCACACACTAGCCTGGTGAAGACCCCTGAAGTTTCACTGGCCCGGTGGGAAGGGGCCAGCATACGCAGCCCCTGCTTACACCTCAGTGACAAGAGCAAACAGGAGAGGGCAGAAATCCCTCGCCAGCATGCTACAGAGGGGCCATAACCAACGAGGAAAGGGGCTGAGACCTCCACTATACACCTGTATGGAAGAAACCAAAAACATGACAAGAAAGAGAAACAAGAAAAAGCCTCCAGCCCAAAACCCTGAGAACACTGATCCAGGAGAGGGAAAAACAAAAGAGACTGAGGGTAGCAAACATGCAACATCAGACACGGCTTCAATAGACATTAAGAGATATCTTCGGAACCTTGTAGACAAGCTCAAAACTGAAATATTAAATCAGGTAAAGCAAGATATAAGTAGATTAACAAAAGAAATGCTAAGCACCTCTCAAGAACACACAGACGGAAGGGAGGAACACAAAAAAAGGAGAGAAACATTCGATAAAGATATAAAGAAAATATAGAATACATGAAGCAGATTCAAAGAGACTACTAGGAAATTAAAAACTCCATTGAAAGCTGGCAAAACTCCTTAAAAGAAACTAAGGATAGACTATCACAACTTGAAGATGTTTGCAACGTGTGATCATGAAAGGAAAGAACTCTTTAAAATAACAAGGAAACAGGCAGCAACAATACAAAGGCTAGAAGACAAGAGAATCTATAATTTAAGAATAAGAAATGTGAACAAAGAAGCAGGGATACAAACAGGCGAATTATAAAGGCTATTCATGGAAATAATTAAGGAAAATTTCCCAAGCATGGGAAAAGAAAATGATACTCGGTTATCTGAGGTATACAGAACTCCAGCCACCTACAACCAAAACAGAGCTACACCCAGACATATAATAATCAAGATACCAGAAATTCAATATAAAAACAGAATATTAAAAGTCGTCAGAGAAAAGAAACAGATTACCTATAAAGGTAAGCCCATCAGGATCACGGCTGACCTCTTGACACAGATCATCAGATCAAGAAGAGCTTGGAGTGAAGTATTCCAAGCCCTGAAAGAAAATAACCTCCAGCCCAGATTGATGTACCTTGCAAAACTGTCACTAGAAATTAATGGAGAAACAAGACGCTTCCATGACAAAGAGGAACTGGGGGAATTTGTGACCACTAATCCAACCCTACAAAGAATACTGAAGGACATTCTAGAGAGAGAAAAAAAAAAAACCAGATTTTAGGAACAGTGGCAGAAAAGCCTCAAATGAATGGGTCAGGCAGTAGAATGAAGGAGAAAAATAGACAAACAAAGGCAGAAAAATAGCATAGCAGAAATGAGGCAGAGAAGGTTGGCTGTAATCTCTAATATAGATGGCCTTGATACACTAAAAAAAAAAAAAAAAACAGGCAGAGTAGATCAGGAGATAGGGTCCATTGAGATACTCTGTATAGGAACTCTAATCGACCTGAGAGAGGGTTTGTGGACAGAAAATCAAGTATGAGAAAACAATGCTCTATGTGACAGGGAGCCAGAGAGAAATAGGAGCAACTGGACCACCACCTGCAGATAGACTGCAAAGGCAGGATATTTATGTGCAGTAGAGAACTACTCAGCTATAATGAAGGAAAATGTTGAGGCTTTTGAATGTAAAGGAATACAACTTGAGATCCAGTTCAGGAGTGAGAAGGTTCGGAACCACTTAGGTAAAAAGCAGGTTGCCCCCCCAATCTAAAAACTGAGGGAGTTGGTGGGACCCAAAATGCACAGTACCCTGTGGGAGTGAAAGGAGAGGAATAGCCTAAAAAAATAAGGCAGAGGATATTCTTAATAGTGTACCAGGATTTAAACCCACATTACTCACACCACTCTGCTTAGATGGATTATATTCTGTTCCAGTTTGTCTACTTGTAATAGATTTGAGGGTACACACAGTTATCCTGAAAATAGCAGGATATAGTGGGATAATCATCCTTAATTTCCTATTAACTTAATCTGAAGCTCTGTATAACTTACATTGTTTTACCATGACTGATCTTAATTGAATCTTGTTTGTTAGATTGCTGTTTTGTATTGATAGATTTTATTCAAAGCTGTTATGATTGATAGTATCAAGTCTGAGTGTATAGGCAACTACACTGAAGATGACAAGATTCACTAGAATATCCACTCTGGTTTGATTATTACCTGCCTTTGAAGTTTTATACTGTCTACAATGTTTTATTTTTACTAACATTGTTATGTACTGCTATATTCAATTATACTGCTATATTCAATTATGCCTGAGGATATAGACAATTCTATTGAAGATAATAAGAGACAACACAGTAACCATTGTAGATCACCTTGTACTGTGGTTTTATACAACTTTTTGGTTTCATGTTTTTATAGGAATTTGCTATGTTTTGTTTTTCCCTCTAATACAGAAAGGATAGAAATACATGTAGAGACTCATGCATGTGTAGCTGTTTACAGTCTCACTATTTGAATATCTACTTTGTTTACTTTAATTTTGTAACTTGAACAACTATTTCTAAGAGGACAATATGTAATTTATCAACTAGTGATTTCTTACTGTTTATCTTTTTTTTAATTCTGTATTATTTCTACCCTTTTCATGTTTTTTTCTCTTTAAATAAAAAGTCAAAAGCCAGCCTAGACTACATAGCAAGACCCTGTTTCAAAAAAACCAAAAAGAAAGAAAGAAATAAAACAAACTAAGGTACACTCATATTTATTGTATTAACTAAAAGTTTATTGGTATATGTACTCATTTTTAAAAACTAACTAGTATATATGGTCCAAGAAGACCACCACCTGTATCTTGTCATTAACATTTACCACATCCTCCAGAATCACACATCTCACTGACTTTCCCAGGCAATGTCTCTGGCTCATTCACTCTGCCATCCCAGTCCCAAAAATGTTTAACATCTTTAAAATCTGTGAATCATGATCTTCATCACTTTTTCACTGACAATCGCTTTATCGCCTTTAATTTTCTTACTTTCCTATTTTTCTAGGTTACACTTCATTGGTGCACCACTACAACCACTCCTGTTCATTTACTCTCAATTTTCTTGGCACTCAAGAAAGTCCCTCAGTTATACATTCCTGACAAAGCTCACACCTGGTCAAAGCCAACTCTGTCCATTCTATGCCTGTATCCAATCACTGAACATAGCAGGCTTAAAATATACAAACTTGCTACTTACATTTTACTCTAAATTTATGGCCGCAACTTTTAAAAAGTCCTTAGCACTATCAGTTCTTTTATATTTCCTTACTCAATCCATTCTCAGCCTAACAATTTCAAACCTTCTCTCCCTTCAATAATATTTCAACAACTCTTGTCATCTCCCTCTGCTCATGAGCTCTAATGAATGTTCTGAGAAAACAGCAACCAATAGAACATTAACATCCTCCCCCACAAAATCTACCCAACTCTACCCATTATTGTACCTTTTAACAAGTATCCTTGCTTCTACTTAAATTCAACTTTTCAACATGTGTCCTCAATCTTTTCCTCTTTGCCTCAAATGTTTTTCTTCCAAGAGAACTTTCTTTACCATACATCATGAGGTTTTCCTTCTCTAGCAATCATTTCCATCAGCATTGAAACATGCTGCAAATTCAGCCATACAAAAAATATACCCACCTTGAATATTTGTCTTCAGTTACTACCTAGTTGTCTATTTCCTATCAAAATGCTTACAACAATCACATGCATTCACTGGATCTATTTTGTTTCCTCTAACCTAATCCACTAAAGTTTTCATCCCCAGTATTGCTCTGAAACCACTCTTCAAGGACATCAGCTCTTAGCCAGGCATAGCGGCACATGCATATAATTCTGGCATTCAAGAGGCTTAGGTATGGGCCAGGGATTTAGCTCAATGGCATAAGCGCCTGCCTGGCAAGTGCGAGGTCATAAGTTCGATTCCCAGTACCGCAAAAAAAAAAAAAAAAAAAGGCTTAGGTAGGAGGCTCAGAGTCAAGGCCAGCCCAGGTTACAAAGTGAGTTCAAAGGTAGCTTCAGAGGGGAAAAAAAAACTGACCAAGTAGCAAGCACTCCCTCCAAACCAGAGCCATGCGCAGGCTGCCATTAGCATGGGACAGCCAAACCCAGCCTTTCTCTGTGAGTCAGCACCATTTGCAGATTGCGGGGGGGGAATCCACTAAGAATCAAGCTATCCCTGCAAAGCAGTGCCATGTGTGGGCCACTGTCAGTGGTGAAACAGCCAGACCCCAACCTTTCCCTGTGAGTCAGCGCCATTTGCAGACTGCAGGGGAAGAGAACAAGAATTTACCAAGAATCAAGCCCTCCCTGCAAACCAGCACCACTCATGGGCTGCTGCCAGCCAAGACAACAGCCAGACCCCAGCCTTTCCCTGTGAGACAGTGTTATTTCTGGACTGCAGGGGAAGAGAACAAGTCACCAAGAAGCAAGCCCTCCCTGAGAACCAGTGCCATGTGCAGGCCACCACTGGTAGGTGGACAGCCAGACCGCAGCCATTTCTGGTTCATTGCCTAGGAAACAAGAAGAGCCAACTGCCCCCACCACCACCACCACAAGCAACCAGCTGATCCAGAGAAACACAGGCTGCAATGATAGCTACTGAGGTTAAATGCAACTTGATGCTTGTGTTTTGGTGTCTCACTGACTTGGCAGGTCTAGGGCCAGCAGTATACAGTGTGGCATTTATGGGGGAATCGCCTTCTGAAGGTGGTAGCCTTTTTTAATTCCCTATTATCTTGTTTTGAAGTCCTGCATCATTTTCATTGTCTTGTCAGGTTGGGTTCCATTCTGTTTTGTTTTGTTTTACTGTATCTAATGGCATGGGCAGCTATTTCAAAGATAAAAAGATTATGTTAGCCATTTTGGATTTACTATTGTGTAGTTTTGAAGTCCTCTATTGCATTCATTGTTTTGTTTTTATTGGTTCTATTCTGTTTTGTTTTGTTTGATTTTTATGTGTCTGAAAGCATCTGCAACTACTCTAAAGACAACAAGAGGCATTATGGTAACCATTGTTGATTTCATATTGTTTTGAAGTCCTGTGTCACTTACACTGCTTTGTTTTGATTGGTTTTGTTGTTTTATTTTGCTTGGTTTTATTCTCTTTAAAATAAAATTTTAAAAATATGAAAGAAAGAGAGAGAAAGAAAGAAAGAAGAGAGAAAGAGACAGAAAGAAAAAGAAAGAGCTAGCTTGAACTACACAGGAGACCCTGTCTCAAAAAACAAAGACATCAGCTCTTTTTACCTTACCAAATCTAATAGTCTTCTTGCTCAATCTCTCAGTAATGAATAACATAGCTAAACACTCTTCTTGACTTACTATTTGTCCACTGCTTCTTTCTAAACCTAGAGTCTCCACATTAGATACATTTCTCAGTCCTTCTTTTAATTTTTGAGTCAAGGTTTAAGTTGCCCAGGCTATGCTTAAACTTGCTGTCCTCTTGTCCTAGCTTTCCAAAATGCTGGGATTACAAGTATATGGCATCAAGCCCTGCTAACAGTTCCTGGAAAACACATATCCTCCTCTTGGATTATCTTTGCTGGTTCCTCTGCATGCTTAAGTATCTTAAGGCTCAATCCTCTTCTCAGCCTATGCAAAAGCCACAGCAAATTTCCCACAGTCCCATGGTTATAAATACTACCTAGAGGTTCCAGTCTCTTTCCTCCCCTGAGCAAGACTCTCATAATTAACAGCTTAATTAAAATGTCCACCTGGATGTCCTAAAATTTAAGAAAAACAAAACAGAACTCTCAAATTCTCCCTCACACCATATCCTTTGCTCCTCTCAGTATTCCAACTGAGAGGAATATTTTTGTAATCAATATTACATTCATCTGGTTACTCAGGCCAAAAACCTTTAGATATTACTGATCCACCTCTTTATATCTAATCCATCAGTAAGTTCTGCCAACTATACTTTTATTTTCCAATTCATTTTTTATGCACATATCAAAATTCACTGAACTATACACTTAAAATGTATATATTTTATTTTACTGAAAGTTGTAAGTTATATACCAATACAGTGTAGTAGTGGAGTGCTAGTGGTTGGTGGGTATACGGGTAAATGTTACCTACACAATCTAACTATTTCTCATGAACCATTCTGCTTCTTAGACTTTGACAACTGCTTCTTAACTGGAAACTGCTTCCACTTTTATTCATGACAATTCACATTTCAAAATATTCAAAATGTTTTAAGAACATAAATTATATTATTTCCCTGATCAGATCCCTCCGATGGCTTTCCATCACACTTAAAATCCGGGCCCTTACTATGACTTCAAGGTCCTACAATATCTAGTCCTTACCCACCTCTTACCACTTCAACCTCACCTCTTACCACTTTACTGCTTATTCAATGTGTTCAGAACACACCAGCCTTCAGATGCACCAAAACCACACTGTGTTTATTTCCAATTACAGTGATACGTTGGTGGTCAAACTCAATGTGTCCCAAATTTATGTTCAAACACTGAAAAGTTTGAGAACCAAACATATTTTTCCTGTAAGAAATATTGGAAACCTGACAAGAGCAAAGTTCTGGGTTCAATTCCCAGTACAAAAAAAGAAAAAAAAAAAAAAAAGGAAAAACAACCAATTGGTTCTGTGCCCCAAAAATTACACTTATAAATTCATCTTTCTGGGATTTTAACAAATTTTGAAATGATTTCTTTAACTCTTTTGTGGTTCTCAGAGTTTTCCTCTTAGCTTTACTGCTGGGATCACTTTCTTTGGAGCCATGGTTGTGATACTTTACACAAATAAAGTGAAAAAAATAAAAGCACAGTGGCAAATGTTGTAACATTAAGAGAAGCACTATATGTTGTCTGGGAGAGAGCTGTGCTTATTCTGAAACATCATCAATGTGTGACTCACTCTTGGCCAGTATAGGTTTGGGTAAATCAGATTTTCAGTTCAGCCGTTGAGAAAAGTCAAGCAGATTTTTTTGAACTCTTCTATCTATTAGGGGAAAGTTCAAGCTTGGAGTTGTTCTACAACCAAAGTATCAATGTTATTTTTTTTTCCTTTTTCTTTTTAAAATTTTATTTCAAAAGTCCATTATACCATGGCTCATATAATTCTGTATTACTCTATTAGTCAAGAGAAATGTTTGCTTAAGCCACCCAAAAAAGTGGATCTGAAATGAACACTTTTTAATACAATTGGCTTTAAACAAATTCAAATGAACACCTAAAGTGCCAATAGCCTTCTAATGTCCAGTTAGAAAATTGAACTAGGATCCATTATGGACAACTGGAAACATTACATTAAGGAGTTTATATTTTATCTAACAGGCCAACAAAGCAAAGTTAAAACACTGGGAAAAGTTATTTGTTTTATTTTTCAAATCCTGAGGTCAAAGAGTTTGTGAAAATGTGTGGAATAACAGAAAATGAGTGGAACAATGGAGCAAATGTCCTTACATTCAGGGACATATAAATATTCACCTTTTTGTAATGCTAAAGTTTTGTTTTGCTTTGTTTGCTTTGGTACTGGGAATCGAACTCAGGACCTTGTGCTTGCCAGGCAGGGTGCTATGCCAATGAACTATAACACTGACACAGCGCTAAAGTTTTGAGCCATGTGATTTTAATTACCTATTTAAAATGTAAATTATAATTGAACATATTTTAAACAAAAAAGAATTCTTACATGATACAGATAAATCCACAATAGAAATAAATTCATGATCTTTGGGAAATTTTTATAGTACTTTGAATATTATTAGTCTTTCTACTATACCTAAAAATTAAATGAGAGAAATAAAAACACAGATAATATATGTTCATATATATACATAATGGAGAAACATATATACTCACATATTAGCTCATAACATCATCTGTTATTTTTTAGGTACGGCCTCAAACTTTCACGACGATCAAAAAAAAAAGAATATGGGCAGTGTTTTTCCTCTCCCTAATCACAGAAATAACACATCTTCCCTTGCTGTTGATCCCCATTACCCTCTTCCACCAACACACCTTGACTTTCCTGAATCCCAGCCTATTTACTATCTTCAGTCCCTTGAGTTTCAAATTCATTCAGAAGTCACTGTATTTTTCAAGCACTTTATCTGAGAATCAAAAATGGAAACTTGGTAGGTATTTTAAAATACTGCTTCATAAACTTCAACAGCATACTATGGATCTTGTTAAACACTCTCCTACCCAGGTGTTGCAAATGATCCCAGCTGTCAGAAAAAAACAAGTAACACAGTTCTAAAAGGGAACAGCACTTATATACATGTTACCTCCAAGGGCATAATTCCACTGGAATTCTATTTTCTTATCTTCTCAATACTTGCAACATATCTTCATGGTATAATAATCTCTCTTCTATTTTTGAATCATAATCTCCAAATTTCCTTTTTCTTTTACTTTCCCATACCCCCAAAGTAATATCTAAAAGGTCAAAGTGTCTAATAGAAAACATTGTTACTATGCATTCAAACTTGTTTCTATTTTCATATTCTTTATATCAGTCGAACTGAGCACACACACACAATAATTTAAGATCAAAAGCTGGGCATGGTGGTACACCCTTGTAATCCCAGCACTTAGAGGGCTGAGGCAGGAGAATCACTGCAAGTTTGAAGCAGCCTGAGCTACACAATGAGTTCGAGGCAAATCTGAACTACACGGTGAGACTCTGTCTCAAAAAAAAAAAATCAAAATGAGAAATGAAAAAAAAAAAAGTTTAAACCCATAATAGGATGTAAGTATGGAAATTCAGTCTAACTGTAACTATCACAAGGACCCTAAACAAAGTAAGGGAAAAAGAATATTAACTAAAAGTCATTACAACTAATTTTTATAGAATACTGTAAAGCTCTACTTAAGGATCTTCTTACAAATAAAATTCCAACATGTCAAACAGGTATGTTATTCTTTAGGCAGTATCACCTTGTAAGCTTTAAGCTATATTTTCAAGTGAAAGAAAAAATTTAAAATATTTAGAATTATATATAAGAAAATTGTAGAATGTTCAAATGCTTCTAGCATTAAATCCACATCTTATCCTAAGATCTAACTAAACAGATATACTAAAGGTAATCAAGTCTTCTATTCAACTCCAATCAAGTTAGAAATTCATTGCTGCTTTCACCTTGAGACAAATTAACAATAACTTAAATACTATTCAATGGGAGAAAAAAGTCCAAAGTGCTGCAAACTGTGGCAAATAAACTGATTTTTCAGTGAGGGATAACCTTGTGTTCTATTCTCTCTAAGAAAAGAGATTCACATTTAACTATATAGATGATGACGCTCTCAGTCAGTATATTACCAAGTTAAGAAATACTTTAATAAGGAAACTCATGTATTCCTTACCTTGCTTAGTAGTGCACCCAGCAGCCCTCCAAGGTAGAAATTTGGATGCCAATCTAGACTTCCTTCTCCCTATTCCCATTCTTCCTAGATCCTCAATCGACATGACAATTAAGTCTGATTCATTTTTTCTGACTGTTCCTTCTCAGTCAGTTCTGTCTATTGCCCCTGCCACTGCTTTGTCCAAGCCATTTTCCCACCTTATCTATTGCCAACAACTACCTGAACATCAGTGCCTCCAGTCACCCTTTCCACTGTGATCCTCTCTCCACACTGCTGCCATGGTGATTTTCCATTAGCAAATCTAGAGTCTCTTCAGCTCAAAACTTTTCACTATACCCATCACCCACAGAATAAATCCTAAGTCATTTCCAATAGTACATGACTTTCCATGATTTGAGTCTTGCCTGCCTCTTAATCTCTATATCCCACTACAGTCCCCTCACCCTACACTATAAGCCCCATTAGTATTAATCTACCCTGATTGCATTGCCAGCAAACCTCATGTTATTTAATGCCTCCTTTCACATGAATCACTATTTCAGTCCAAAACATCCTTCACTTCTTTCTGTTTGGCCTCCTGACAACTACTATAAATCTGTAAAACTCAGATCCCCCTGGAAGCCATCTCAATACCCCAACCTCTACCCTTATTATTGATGTTTGGCTGCCATCCCCTCTGCCAACTCTGAATATAATAATGGTATTTACTGGGCATTGATTATATCCCTGATACAATTACAAGCATTTTGTATGTATTAATTCACTTAATCTTCAAAGTAACCATCCTATCAAGTAAAATTATTATTACTCTTTTGTCCATGGAAATTGAATTACAAAACTAACCTCTCAAGGATACCTATGAATAGATATATCAAAATCTCTACATTATACGTATTTAATTACAGTGCTTACTGCACTAATTTTATTTACACGGTTGTCCTTACCCTGGATTGTAAGCTCCTTGAGGGTAAGGACTGTCACATTTGACTGTAAATCAATAACACACAATACAAAATAGGTAATCAGTGCATGCATTTCTTGAACTGATTAATTTTAAAACATTCCTAAAAAGTTAAAGACAAAAGCATTCGGAAACTAGTTTCAGATAAATATTAGAATATGTTACAGGAGTCCTACAGTGAATCAAACATTTTTTCCCTCTAATAAAAAAATATCATTATAGACATGAAATTACAATCCTTGTGGACAATGAGATCAACTTCCTCTGCATTAATACTGTTTAATTACTGCAATAAATCAAAACTCAAAAGACCATTTGCTTAAGATTAACTTTTTCACTAAGAGTAGTAAAAAGAAAGCCCTGAATTTATTTTGCTCAAATGAAAAGAAGTAAATCACAGACCACCACTACTAATTGCTTCCTTAAATCTGGTCAAGAAACATCTCTCATTAGACAAAAAAAAAAATACAGCTGCCTAAACATTTAACAAGGTTATGAGAACTGGCATTCCATTATTCAAATAATGAAAAAGTCTATCTTAAATAAAGAAAAATATAAAAACAAAAACAATGCAAAATATATTATCATCACTAATCTATAGCATATGGCCTTCTATATTAAAAATGTATTAAAACATATACGTTATATTAAAACATATGCATGTATCGCTCAGCGGCATAAGCACCTGCCTTGCAAGCACACAGTCGTGAGTTCGATCCCCAGTACCAATTAAAAAAAAAAAAACACATATGCATATATTTATACTATCTCAATAGCCATTCTTTGCTTTTAAAATTATTAAAAAAAAAAAAAAAACTTGGGCCGAAGGTGTAGCTCAGTAATAGAGCGCTTGCCTAGCATTTGTGAGGCCCTGAGTTTGATCCCCAGCACTACAAAAAACTTTTTAAATAAAATTATAAAAATCAAAGTTATTCTACCTTTTAACGATAAATGACCTGAAGACCAAACCTAGTGTACTTAGTGTGCTTTCAGTTACAGTCCTCTTGAGCCCTTCTGAAGTGCAATAGTTAAAATCCACAGGGACAGCACAACAGCAACAGTCACATCATAGTACTTGTTAGAGTAATCTGCACCCCGCCCATCTTCTACACACTTTTGCACTACAAAGGTAAACCTGCTATTTAGGGACTCATAGTTTAGGCCACAGTGAGTTGAGGCCACAGCACAGCAAACTCTACTCTGAGGCAAATCTTACCATTTCTTTGTACACTCAACCATCAGCTCCTGGTAGGAGGCCACAAACTGAAACTTGGATGCATGTTTTCCCACACGCTGCAGTCTCTTCCAAACTGAAGCCATGATGACGGATCAATAAACTGGAACAGTTCTGGGTTAACAACACAGCAACTTTAATAAAGCAGAAGATCCAAAGCAAAAGAGCTTTGCATGTATGTCTGTACTTCACAAAACTCAATTACAACTTGAAATGATGTTCATAAGTCTTCTCCCTATTTCACAGGGTAAATCCCATCTTAGATGAATGGCCCAGTCAAGAACAGTATGATACACATGACAGGATGAGTAAGAGGAGGTTCCCTCATGGAGACATCACCATTCCACCTCGGGGGTATATGACTCGTATTCTGGAGTACTGAAAAGGAAAACAAAGACAAAAAGAGAAAGAATATGAGAGAAGCATGAATAATGACTAACCACCCGTGTTAGATTATGCTGCAACAATCCCAGTGCTCTGCATGTTTTTCAAACAATGAAACAAAACACCGACGTCAAAAGCCGGTAACATCAGGGATGCAAGGTACCAACGAAGACTTACAATTCACACCAAAGACATGGAGCAACATACCAGGTAATCAGCACCAACAACCATCTATGAGAGACGCAAATAGGGCCCTACCGTACACTCCTAGCATCACAGAAAGGCAAGCAGAGCGGGAAAGTCTAGGGATGCTGTTTAATGTTCACCACCAGTCAGAAAGAGGAGCAGAGTATTTTTAAATAAACTTTGTTTTTCAACCGATAATTAATAGCTTCGAGTCCTGGAATATATGCTTGGAACAAACTAGGGAGCGAGGAGAAATGCTGTTGTTCAGTTAGACAGAAATGGATGGGCAATGAGTGGAGGGAAATCTGAAGGAACAGGGAGGGCAATGTCCCGGCTCCAGGCCACTTGGCTCCCTCTTCACCTTAGCTGCCAAACCAGAGGGAAATGGAAACTCCTGCCTAGGCGTAAAGCAGTGACCAGCCGAGCAAGTGGACGGTGCGGGTGCGGTACCTCCCTGCCTCATCCTCAGGGAACAGCCTGCCAGAACCCCGTCTCCTCACACACGTAGCCCAGATCCCTGGCCGCCAGCACAGGCAGGCAGTGGCCCACCACAGTCCCTGTCACCCAGGAAAACCAAAAGAGCCCAGCCCGATCCCGGCGCCCCGGCCCCGCCGCTCGCCCACTCCCGCCTCCTCCTCACACCTCTAATCCCGCTGCAGGGCTGAGTCTGGCCCGGTTCCCTCCTCAGAGCCGCTTCTCCGTCGCCGCCGCAGCAGCAGCCGCCGCCGCCGCCACCGAGTCCTCCATCCCCGCGGGAGCCACATGGAACAGCCGCGCCAGCCGCG
>PVLA01001087.1:326530-406471 GCA_004027455.1 Hydrochoerus hydrochaeris
TCCACCACCATCATTACCTCCCCCGCCGCACCTCTCACACTAACCCTACCCACGGCGGCTCAACCTCCGTCCACCCAACCGCCATTGGCCGGGCCCCCGCGCGCCCCACCCACCTCGGCGGCCGGGCCTTCGAGCAGCTGGAGCATTTCATTAGCAGATTTGCATGCCCATCACAAGGGCTCCACCCCCTAGTTCGCAGGGTGTTTTTCCCGCAGCCGGAACGCAAAGCAAGGTCTACCCTTCTTTAAGAAAAACTGGAAGCCACTAAGGACGATCCCGCCCATTCTTCTGATTGGCTGACAATGAGAAACGATGGGCGGGAGAAGTAGGGAGTGTTTATAGTAAACTGGAAGATGATTGTAGAAGCTGGCTGTCGATCAAAGGCGCCGCCTGGAGCCGGACAGGGTTTCCAAGTCCTGACAGTGGTAGCAGAGCTAGGGGCTTGGGGTAGCTGTCGGGTTGTTCCTTGGCTGCTGGGGTTTTCTCTCTTGCTCTCTCTTAACCTCACCTAGAACCTGAGCACACTCCCTCCGCTACCACTAACAACTAGGTTTTTAACACACACTGCCTTTATTTGACGAATTGCTCCTGGATTTCCACCTCATCCCTACAAAGTAATGATTTTGCCAGGTCCCCCAGCCCAAAACTCAGTCACCTGGCCCTGGTCCTTGATGACATTCAGTAAAACCGAGCTGGATATAAAATGTTCACAGTAGTTTTCCTCAACATGTCTCTATTTTCTCTTGTTCGTTGTCTTTTTATCTTTTGGTTTGAACTGTAGCTGGATTTGGGAGTGGCTGGCTATTAAAAAAAAAAACGATTGAAGGCAAAGGAGAGGATGGAATAACCTAAAGAACATGAGAGCAAGGATATATGGCCTTGTTAAAAGTGAAAATATGAAAGCCATGGACAGTTCCTCAAAGGCAGAAAATACCCTACCACAAAACACAAAAATTTCCTTTCAATTTTAGGCGATTCTCAGACCTCTAGTGTAGAAAAAGACAACAAAATATTGGAGAAATCCTAACATTCAGAAATTAGGCTGAGTAAAGTGAAAAGGGGACTGAGAAGAAATAGAGAAGCAGGAGCACCCAGCAGGCAAGGTCCAAATAGTTGAGGAAAAGAGAAGGAAGCGAACCCATGACAACAAAATACACAGGATGGGCTCTGGAGCCATTAAAGGTCATTCAGATAGCTAAAGTAAGATAGCAAGATGCGTTGACAAAGTAGTTTGCAAGGTATTGGCGTCTTGGGAAAGATTCTTTGAGAGAAAAGGAGCTTTAGTGATGGCTGAGTGTTGAGAACATCTGTAGCACTGGGAGCAAAAGAATGAGAGACAGATAATGATTCTCTTGGGAGAGATAAAGAGAAAGGTAGAAGACTAGAATTCAATATCCAGTTCTATTTCCAGTTTGAATAAAGTGTTCTTATGATACTATCAGAGTTTATCAGAGCATTTAATAAAATGTAAAACCAGTATTTATTTGAAGTTCTATAGTATGACTTAATTCATGTGTTGGAATTGAAAATATATTCTGTTGAGTATTTATGAGGCTGTACATGTTTTCTTTAGTGTTTCCATTCCTTGTACTTTTTCATGTTCATGTTTAAAGTTGAAAGGAAAAAAAATAAAATATTCATCTATCGAGAAAAAGTTATCACTTATTTTGCTATAGTTTTAATTCAAAATACTAATAAAATAACCACATAATTGTTACATTGATTCTTACATTGTGCACATCATGAGTGCTCTTGTATGTCCTTACTGAATGATTTAGTCACTGCAACCTACAGCCATTATGATCTCAAAGAGTAATATATTTTGCATCATTAATATATTAAATGTACAAGCCTTTTAAATGGCTAATTTAGAGAAATGGTCATAAACTATATTCATCCAAGTTGCACTTCAGAAACAAAACACATGATAATTTAAAGGTTTTTGTATTGTATTTATTATTGCTGTTCATAAATTCTCAAATGTTCTTGTGTAGTCATCCTGGTTTCTTTTAATATGGGTGGAGGCAAGGATTGTAAAGAAATTACCTAAAAACAATGAGTTTTAAATAATGTCTTTCTCAACAGAGAGGAAAAAATTTTAGTCAACTGTGTCTCAGACAAATGACTTCTATCTACAATATCTAGAGAACTGAAAAAAATCAGGCTCCCCAAATGCAAAGACCCAATCCAAAAATGGGCATCTGAGATGAGTATACACTTCTCAAATGAATAAATACAAATGACAAATAAATACATGGAAAAATGTTCAACATCATTGATCATTCAAGAAATTCAAATTAAAATAACACTAAGATTCCACCTCACCCCAGAAAGAATGGATATCATAAAAAAAAAAAATCAACCAATAACAAATGCTGGCAGGCTATGAGGAAAAAGGAACCCTTTTCCATTGTTGATGGGAGTGGGATGCAACCACTGTGGAAATCAGTGTGGAGATTCTTCAAAAAACTAGAATTAGAAGTTCCATTTGACCCAACTATTCCCTTTCTGGGCCAGAAGAATTTAGAAAGTCATACCACAGCAATATATGTATACCCATGTGTATAGCAGTACAATTTATAATAGCTAAATCTGGGAAACAACCCAGATGTTCATTAACCAAGAAATGGATTAAAAAGGTGGGTTTTTTTTTAATGTACAATGGAGTACTACTCAGCTATAAAAGAGGATAAACTTGAGGCTTTTATAGGTAAATAGATGCAACTTTAGACCAATACTCTTTGTGAAATAAATCAGACTCGCATGTGTAAATATCATATTGTCTCCCTAATATAAGAAACTAAAAGAGTAAATATCCAAAATGTACAGAGATATTGTGAAAGGGAAAGAAATTGCTCAAAAGGAAAGAACAAAAGGAGAAAAGGGAAAAGTTTATATATATAAACTTTATATATAAATATATATAATATATATATGATAGCTAAAATAATTATACTATGAGTTTCTATTAGTTCATTGAAAAGAACCATTTGTACTTATATTATTTGATCAGTTTTTCATGCCTCTATTCTAATAATCTGAGCAACTACTTTGAAGATAACAATACACAATATATTAACCATTGTTAATCTCCTGTTATCTTGTTGAAATTCTGTATCATTATTTTCATTTTTTTTTTCTTTAAAAGAAAGAAAAGGAGAGACAAAAAGAAAGTCTTTATATAAGAAAATGTGAAAAAAAGAAAATGCAATCCCTAGGAACCCTCAAGTTGTAGGAAATTTCAAGAGACCGATAGTTTATCATAAAACAGCTCTTTTTTAATGAAAATATTTTTGTTGGATATAAACTCTTTCTTTTCATTCTAGTCACCAAAGTAGCTAAGAGACCAAAGCTAGAATTTTCTACTGAAGAAGTGAAGAAATTGAGAACAGACCTTGACATTATTCTACTGCTGAGCTCAAGTGCATAGACTGTCCCTTGAAAGCCCCACAGAGAGCAGCTTCTTTCCCCCATAGTTAGTACTTTTAAAAATAACCTGTCTGCTAGCTAAATTTATCAAAGAACTTCAAATATAGAACATTTTGAGATCGTTTGGTCTACTTTGGAGATAATTGAGAACCATCTGTATATTGATCATATCAAATACTATTAATAATACATACAAGTAACAGTCCTTCTACTGTTTCCAAGAGCATATATTCAGCATGTAGCAAGAAAGTAACACAAATTACGTAACCTGAGGCTCAGCCTCCTATTCCATAAAGCCAGAAAAGGATGGCATGTTGAAAAAATGCTGTAAACCTCGTGTGCCTGGTGCATAATAAGTAGCAAAGTGGTAATTAATAGTATATGCTAGTATTTTTAGTAGCAAACAAAACAGGCAGGGAAAAAAAAGAGACCTTCAAGAATATTTGGGTAATATTTGGGAAGGACTGAAGACTTTCAGACACTGTACTTAACATCATTCCTCTCCCATAATTTGGTAGAGAGTGGAATGCCAAGAATCTAGGTGGACTCAAGATTTTATAATAATTACTAAGAATTCACTTTCAGTTCTCATGACTATTCTTCATGTCATATGTTTGCTAGGATTTTTTTTTTTTTTTGAGTACTGGAAATCAAACGCAGGACCTCATGCTTGCCAGGCAAGTGCCATGCTGCTGAGCTATATCCCTGGCCCCAGCTAGGATCTTTTGGCATGCTAAAAGTTACTTTTTCCTGGAGTTTTCATTTCTCCTACTTAACAGCATGTAACTCCTACTGACTCTCCTCCTTCCAGGCCTGCCCACCATGTTTCCGTTTAGACTTCTAAATTCCCTACTTACTCAGGTCTTGATTTATCATTTCCTTCTGTCCCAGGTTTAATCTGCATATAATAGGTAGTGACAAAAAGACCTATCTTTTTGTCTATGGTTATTGACTGAAAAATTTTATAGATATTTCTACTTTATCAAAAAATTCAACATTTAAAATAATTTCAATTGTGATTAAATATCAAGTTAAAATTAATAAGATAGGATACAGTGAAACAGGTGGAAAATGCCAACCAAAAATTATAAATCTTCTCTGCCATTGCTGTTTGGAAAAAGAGGGAAATTCTTTTCAATGAAATAGCTTTTCTACTTACTGTTTCAGAAATCCCCAAATTGGAGATTTTAGAGTATGAAATGCAGCTACAGGCTTGAATTATCATCTTTCTTGTTGATAAAATTCATATCTTTGGGTTTTATAGCTTTGCAGTAAAAATTGTCAAAGGTATTATTGTAGGATTTGACTACTAATAAAACTTAGTCCTGGTAATAAGGTTTACTCCCAATAATAACACTGTAGGGTTTTTCATTGTTTTTTCCAGTTACCATAGCAATTATACTATACACAACAATATTAGTGCAATTTATAACTACTAATGAAATTGTTTGAAATCTATAGCCAATGAATTTACTTCCAACAATTCTACAGAAATTTTTACAACCTTAAAAACTTACTGTCGCAAGCTAAGACTTTTTAAAATTTTAACTATTGCTTTTTATTGCCAGGTATTTCCTTTTATCCTATGACTTTTGTTCTTCACCGCAGCACCAGGAACCCTCGGCATAGCATCCACCCTTATTTAGTTAGACTTTGTTCATTGTTGCAGAAAAGGCCTATAATAAAATGTAGAAAAACAGGATTTTTTTCTTGATTTGTAAGTTTCAAAACCTTAGCCTTTGGGAAAGAATGATATGGAATCTGGTTTCCAAACTGCACTGTTCCATATGACAATCTTTAACCATATGTGGCTATTGAACATTTGAAATATGGCTAGTCTAAATTGAGATGTACTTTAAATATACAATGTATGCTGAGTTCAAAGACTTATGCAGTGTGAAAAATATAGTACAATTAATTTTTTAAAATTTATTACAATAAAAGACAGCTTGCCATCAGTCCCCTGCAAAATACTCCACCTTACTTTGAACACAGTTATCCCATCATCCTGTCACTTTATGAAACAGTTCTGGAAGTCTTTTTTTCATGATTATCCTTATCATGTTGTCATGGCTACTTTGATATTCTGAATCATTTTAAAAGTGTTTGCCTTTCATGGTCATTTCCACTTTGGGTAAGAACCAGAAGTCACACAGTACCAGGTTTAGTGAATAAGGTAGGTGAGGTGACACTGCAGTGCTTTTATCAGGCTCCTTTTCCATTTGATGGCACACGGCAACAGCATTCACTATATTTTTTATTGTATATTGTAAAGACATTCGTAAAAGAGAACTTTCAGACCTGCATCAGAAAGCGGCAAGAACAATGAACAATGAAACAAATGTGTTTGAAGCAAGGGGGAGGGAGGGACATTGTCTGAGAGGGATGGATGGCAATGTATCTTCCACTGTAATAAATGTTTTTATTTGTACATTTAATCTCTCCTTGTAGTATATAGAATATGTCTTTTAAATAATTTTATACTGATTACATGTTAAAATTATACTATTTGGGATTTAATGATTTTACAAAAAATCATTAAATTTCATTTCACTTGTTCGTTTAGTTTTTTAATGTAGCTATTAGAATAATATAAATTACATATGTGACTTACACTATGTTCCTATTGGATATTGCTAGTATAGACAATAAGACAACTCACTTTCATAGAGCAGAGAAATAGATTACTTAAACAGAAAGGGAAAAAAGAAAGTTGAATGGAATGCAATGAGAGTTTTATGTGCTATGAATCTTTGAGTATAAGATCTATTCTCACCTGATTCTGGCACAAGTTTTGGAGAGAGGTAGTTGAAATATCAGGATCTACTTGAAGGAGCTGAGAGTTAAAGGATGTAAGTGCCCTAAGGATGTGGTAAGTACTTTAAGAGAGGGAAAAGCTGGGCCATGCATCTAGGCTAGCCAAGACTTTATAGTATAACAGTCCAGTAGAATTTCCTATGATGGGCCAGTTGTGGTGGTGCACATAATTCCAGCACTTGAGAAACTGAGGCAGAAGGATCACCTCAAGTTGATCAAGGTTGAGAATAGCCTTGGCTACACAGAGCTTGAGGCCAGCCTGAACTACATAGTGAGACCCAGTCTCCAAAAAACAAACAAACTTCCTATGATGATCAAATAAAGTACCCCGTAACAACTTGCAACTATTGGGTACTTGAAATGTGGCCAGCATAACTGAGTAAATTGAGTTTCAATATTATTTATTTTAGTTAATTTAAATTTTAATAGCCACTTGTAGCTGAAAGCTACTATAATGGGCAATGCAAAGTTCTGGAAACTGCGCATAATTCCCAGACACACAATAGGGAACAGAGGTGATGGCCAGCTACCCTACCTAAAGGAAGTGAGAAAAACCAAGATCAAGTCAGCAGCAGTCTCTGATGCTGGCTCTCTTGAGGAAAGATGCCTATTGGAAATCTCAGGGGAGCCAGTATGGCAAATAAAGAGCAAAGATCAAATGCTTTATCTCCTTCCTTGACATCTTGATACTATGTAAGCCTCAACTGAGATGTGGTCCTTAACAAATTGACTGATTGTTAGCCACCCTTTGTCAGAGTTAAATATAGAAATTCGATGTACTAATAGAAAAATGAAACTATGCTTCTTGCAAACTTGAATTTTTTAGATTAATAATTATACCTGCAATGTGACCTTAAATGATAGCACTAACAAAAGTCTCAAAGACGTATGCTTGTTCTTTTAAAAGTTATCCTTTTTTTCTCCCTCATTATAAGACTCAAATTCATAGGTTGACTTAGAAAGCTTAGAAAAACTGTATTAGAAAACCATCTTCCAACTAAAAATAAGGAATTCTTTTGTGAAATTGTTTCTGTTCCAATTACTTATTACTTACGAAAGAATCTTTGAAATTAGTCTTAAGATGACACAACTCAGGACCTCAACAGTATGCTAAAACCTCAGTTTTTTCCAGCTCCATACCATCTAGGAAAAGCCAATCTAGGCCTGGCTGGTAAAGACAGGGGTGCATACTTGACTTCTTAGAAATTCAGAAAGAGAAAAAATTAAGTCTACAGATGTCATCCATTGATGATCAGCAGGACTGATTATTATCCTGTCAGGAGAAACATAGTGAATGATCAGAAGCCTTAGAAATCTTTAGAAATATATTCTAGATAGTAATGATATTCAAAATGTAGATACTTGACAACATAGAATAGGCATTAATCAGAATGGATAATAACTCAAACATTGGCCCAGTCATCCCATTATAGAACTGCCAAATATCAGCTGACTCTGAATACCCTTTCTGGGTCTGTAAATCTCGGTTTCACTCATCCAGATTACTCAAGATAATTTCATGGTAGTAAAGTCCTAACCTATGAATGTTGTGTATGTCAAAGTAAATGCAGCTATCAGAATTAATTTACACATTGCAAATAAGTGGGCTGTTACTAGGATTATTGCAGTGAAGGTCTCATTTGGTATTGGGAGCCCTTTATGAGAAAGTCTTTGCTAAATTTGGTAAATTCATCTTCTGTAAAATCAATAGAGATTCTTGACCAAGGATTCTTAGTCAGTTCCTATAAAATGTTAATAGCCTTTGATGAATTAGAAGGAGGCAAACTGACCTTATATTTCATTTCTTCTGTTTTCAGTATTTGGAAAAAGTTCCAAGTAACCAGAATTAGCATCCAGCCAGTGTTTTCCTTTGAATAATCTTGGAGTGACTATATACTCAATATTTTCTGAACTATACTGGCTACCCAGGAATGGCAAAGAAAAACCAGTGGTAATTCACACTCTTGGGTGGCATCAAATACCACCGCATGTGGTATTAAGTCAAAACATTTGCATGAGAGCAGAGCAAAACAGCAACCTGAAATCTGGCTGAGCCCCCTTTTTTGTTGTTGTTGTTGTTGATGTTGTTGTTGTTGCACCAGCGGTCAAGCTCACAACTTTGTGCTTACCAGACAGGCACTTACACCGCTGAGCTAAATCCCCAGTCCTTAACAAGGCAATTGGCACGAGCCAAGGGAAAGTAACTGTTTTCTAAGCTTGTCCCAGTTGAGTAGAGCTGAAAGACTAACTCAGTTTTCAGAAAGCAGTACAAATTCATGCATAGTTTGTCAATTTTCTGGGCAGCACAAGAAAGGCAAAAGACAATAAGATGGGAATCAGAAAAGCCTTTTTTTTTTTTTTTTTAATTTTTTTGGTCTCTTATATCACCCACTTAGTGACTGGGCCTTCAGTGAGCAGATTATAGTCTGCTAGGCAAAGAAATTTTCATGAAAGTTGTTGGATATTTCTTTACCTTCTGCTCCAACTTTTGAATGCTATTTTTATTTTTTTCCAAATCCATTTTATTCATAAATAAAAAGAAAGAAAAAAAGGAAGAAGAGGAAGAAGAAGGAAGAGGAGGAAGAGGATAAAAAAGAAGAGGAGAAGGAGAAGGAGGAGGAGAAGGAAACCACAACAAAATTATAAAGTATATCAATCACAAAGAGGCCAAACATGTTCACTGGAAGGAAGATAGCCTCTGTAACAAGTGATGCTGGAAAAACTGGCTTTCCATATGCTGAGAACTAAAACTAGGCCCATGCCTATCACCATGCACTAAACTAAAGTCAAAATAGATCAAAGATCTAAATATTAAAACAGAAGCACTAAATATAATGAAAGACAAAGTAGGTAGAAATCTTGAAGACATAGGGGTTGGCAGAGAATTCATGAACAGAAATCAAACTGCACAAGAAATACTTACCAGAAACAACTGGGATCTCATTAAAAAGTTTTTGCATGTCAAAAGAAATCTTCAACAGAGAGAAAAGAAAACCCATGAATTGGGAAAAAATCTTAGTCAACTGTCCCTCAGACAAAGGACTTCTATCTAGAACATATAAAGAGTTAAAAAAAAAAAAATTAGACCCCCAAAATTCAAAGACCCAGTCCAAAAATGGGCATCTGAGATGAATACATACCTCTCAGATAAAGAAATACAAATGGCAAATAAATACATGAAAAAATGTTCAACATCATTGGTCACTAGAGAAATGCAAATTAAAACCACACTGAGATTCCATCTCACTCCAGAAAGAATAGCCAGGATCAACAAAACTACCAATAACAAATGCTGGAGAGGCTATGGGGAAAAAGGAACCCTTCTGCACCATTGGTGGGAGTGTAGTCTGGTGCAACCACTGTGGAAATCAGTGTGGGATTGGAGATCCCATTTGACCCAGCTGTTCCACTTTTGGGCATATTCCCAAAAGAAATGAAAACATCATATCACAGTGATATATGTGTGCACCCATGTTTATAGCAGCACAATTTACAATAGCTAAATCTTGGAAACAACCCAAATGCCCATCAACTGAAGAATGAATTTTTTAAAATGTGGTATTTTTGTACAATGGAATACTACTCAGTTATACAGAAAGACCACATTGAAGCTTTTATAAGTAAATGGATGCAACTTGAGACCATACTCGTAAGTGAAATAAATCAAACTCACTTGTGTAAATACCATATTGTCTCCCTAGTGTAAGAAACTGAAAGAGTAAATAAGATACAAAATCTTCAATAAATATTGTGAAAAGATAAGAAACTGCTCAAAGAGGAAATAATGAGTCACACAGGGAAAAAGAAAAGAAGGAAGAGAAGTGAAATAAGATATAAATTCATATCTATATACTTAAGATTGCTAACATGATTGTACTACTAATTCTATTACTTCTTGGAACAAAACTGATAACATCCATAGGATTAGATCAACTTTGCATGACTATATCTGGTAATTCAAATAAGAATTATGAAGATAACTTTGCAAAACAACAAAAATTGTTACATTCCTACTACCTTGTTTCGAAAGCCTACATTGTTATTGTTTTGGGCTCTTAGATATAGTTATTTATTTGTTGCTTTGCTTTTTCCCTAGTACAGAAGGGATAGCTGTACATGATAAGCTTACATATGCCTAGAACTTAGAGTTTACAAGAATTGATTTTAGTACGTGTGATAGTATGAACAGCTACACTGAAGAAAATGAGACACCATGGTAGCCACTCATGATTTCCTATAATTTTGATTCAAAAGCCAATAATGCTCTTATTCTTGATTTTGATTAGTCTGTTTTCAATTATTTGATTCCAATATATACGAAGATATGGACAGCAGTTTTGAAAAAAACAAGAGACATTATGGTAGCCACTGTTGATTTCCTGCTTTTTCTGAAATCCTGTGTTTTTTGCATTTTTTTACTCTGCTCTACTTTGTTCTGTTTTGTTTTGGTTTGCTTTGTTTTGTTTTACTCTCTTTAAAATAAAAAAATGAAGTATGTCAATAAGATTGAATGCTATTTAAATATTTATAATAATTTATTATTGCTCTCTTCAAGAAAATAAATTCAAGTGTTGAGTAAAAGCCAAGTCTTTCTGCCATGGATCAGTCTTCTAAATAAATCTTATCTTCAATATTAAAAACAATGATATTTTATCCCTGAAATACGAGTAATTTTTTTAGACATCAAACATAGTATTGTATTAACCTTTTGAAAAAGCCCTTGAAATACTTATGTGGTCTTATCTGCATCCCATGTCTCATTTCAAAAATATATGGGCACCTTTTCCCCACCTCAGTGTAAAAGACTATTGTGCTTGTGCCTCTTTTTTTGGTAACACCTGCTAAAGACATGTATGTTTAAGGTTCATAATGTGATCAGTTTCAAAATATTCATTCCTTGAACAGGAGAACAAGAATAGGAAGCTTACTGTTGACTGTTCAACATTTTTTAGTCTTATGACACACTTCCAAGCTATTCACACAGTTTGCTCACAACTATTCAAGCTATTCACAAGCTATTCTGCTCACCATACATCTTTTCCAGCCTTCATCACAGTTTGTAAGATGATAACAAAATTCAGCAGTTGCCGGTGATAAACAAAATAACTCATCAAGTACTTTTCCCTCTAGATGTCCTGTTGCAACATGAAATTTTTGCACTACATGTATGACAGTGTTATTTAACACCATTCTCTCTCTCTCTCTCCTCTCTTTCTCTCTCCCTCTCTCTCTCCCTCTCTTTCTCTCTCTCTCTCTCTCCTGAGAATTGAGCCAAGGGCCTTTGTACTGAGCAACAACCCCAGTCTCCCTTCATCCTCACCTTGAGACAGAGATGTACATATTGAATTTTGTGGGCTGGGTTTGAACTTGAAGAGTCTTGCGATTATTGGGTGCACACCACCCCGCCCAGCTTAACTTCTGTGGTACCCAAGAATGTTATTTGATAAATAATTTTGCCAATAGTTCATCCTGTTTTCTCTTAATTAAATCTTACTTTCAGCTAATTTTTTAAGCTTTAAGACAGCAAGAAAATTTGTGTCTGCTTTTGCTACAGGTAGTAAGTATAACTTTGAATAAGAGCTTTGTGGTTTTGATTTCCTTTGAAGTTTTCAATGAAAAACCCATTCTTTTATTAACAAATATTTAATTATTATTAAGCTCAAGGCATTGTGCTAGGTATTGGTAATATAGTATATCAAAAGAAATGAAAATCCCTGCTCTCCTAGAATCCACATTTCTTATCAATTAGAAACCATCATTTAGTGTTTGCTTTAGAAAATCTCAATTGACTACCCTTTATTAACAATGATACAAACTCTCACTGAGAAAGTGTATAAATCATGATATATTAAGGAGTAAAATTAATAAATCATCCATTCAGTAAGATCCAACTTGTAAATTTGTATTATTATACTTCTATGTCTTTTCTTCTTTCTTTTTTTTCTTTCTTTCTTTCTGGTTGTTTGTGCAAAGTCTCATATAGAATTATAATCTATATATGAACTGTAGTTCTATTTATTTATTTAAGTTGTAGCATTTAAATTACTATTTTATCATTATTTTTATGCTTCACCAAATACTTCAGAAACATTGGCCCATCTTCTAAAATAATGGCTATAAGGCAACACTATTATAGTTAAAAATGCAAAATTAGCACAAAAAAATTTAAAGTAATCTAGATATGGTGGCCCATTCCTGTAAGCCCAGAATTCAGGAGGCTAAGGTAGGAAGATCAAGAATTTGGAGGTAGCCTTTGCTATATTGCAAGACCTTGTCACAAAAGAAAAAAAAAAAAAACTAAAGAATTTACATTGTCTGAGAGAGATCTGCAGTCTACTAAATACAGCACAAACAATCTGATGAATACATCCCTGGAGTTCATATGCAACTTTTAAGAATGTAATGGTTACTAGAAACATAATAGGGTTTTAAGAAATACATAATCATCCCATCTGGCTGACCTTTTGACTGCTTAAAATATAAAAAAATTAAAAACCAAAGCCTACTTTCACTGCTTTTTACTCAGAAAGTTTAGCTCTCTTCTTAGATATTCTTAGATGTAAAATAGTTAAAAGTTTATTTTTATCTTCTATGTGTTCTATACTTTTTAAAATGCAATATATATATATATATTTGTACAAATATATATGTATACACATAATTAAAAACTCAAGAGATATATGAATAATTTATATTGGCATAAAGATTATAAGTGATTCTGTTTTTTTAAAACTTTAAATTTTAACAATAAAAATAATGATTAAAATTGTACAATTGGAGTTTCAAATTGAAGACATTGTTTAAGTCACCATTATATACTCTTTAAAATATTCTCTCACCTTCTAAAAGCTTTTCATCTATAGTTTCTGGTTATAAATCATATTTAATTGATAAAAAGGGAAATTCTGCCTAAAATTAATCCATTCTTGTATATATAATGTGTTCTACTTCTGGCTTTATCCTGCCCATCCAAGGATGAGTTTCCATCAACACTTTTTATGGGCTTGAATCACTTTAGGATCATAAATTTCATTGTTGAGGTAGGAATATTCCCTGTCATCCTCTAATTCTGGCACATGTTGGCTCCCTTCCTATTTTCACAATTTTTTTTTTTTTGGAAGGAAACGTTTATTTAGCTTTCAGTTTGTGGAGTCCATACTTGACTGGGCCCAAGGCAGGGTGGCTCATGGCAGAGGGCAACAGTTCATGGCAGCAAAAAACAGCAAAAGCAACAAGAGCAAAAGTAGAGAAGCATGGAGACAAGACTACTTCTGCCCCTTATACTGTATGAAGATTACCAACCCTAGAGTGTGTGCAGCACTCATAGCTATAATCCTAACACTGGACCATGAGTCAATCATAAATTCTGGAAGCCTATCCCCATGACTGCATGAGGCTTTAGGAGGGACATCCAGACACAAACCATAACATTCCTCCCTGGGGCCCCCAAACACTCATGCACATCCTTTATGCAAAAGACATTTAGTCCATCTCCAAGGGTTACCAAAGTCTTAATAGCGCCAGCATTGTTGAAAAGTCAAAGTTCCAACTCTCCTCTGAGATCCAAAGCAAACTCTCAGCTGTGTGCCCCCATACAAATGAAAAATTAAACACTTCCAACATTCAGTGGCATAAGATAAACATTACCATTCCAAAGGTTATAAGCATGAATACAAAGGAATGGGACTAAAGCAAGTCCAACATCCAGCAGGGCAAATATAAAGTTCTATAGTTTGATGTGAAAACTCTGAAGCAATCTGTGGTAAACTGAGCTCCAAAGGGCTTGAGTGGCTACTCCCTTGTGGCACTTCCAGTGATTGTAGCTCCCATGGTTTCTCTTAATCCTTCTTTGCTTCCTCCTTGCAGGTTTCCTTAGATGATCTACATTCCTGGCTTCTCCAAACTTCTGGGTTCTCACCTTTGGCCTCACCCTCACAGCTTCACATACTGCCCCCTCAGGAGCACACTGCCTGGGCTCCTAGGTCTTTTTCTGAAATCTAGGTGAAAATCTTTTTAACCTCAGAACTCTTGCATTCTGCACGTACATAAAACCAGCACCACATGGATGATGCTAAGGGCTGCTACCAGCTGGAGTAGTAGCCAGGCTTTCCTGAGTTGCTGGGCACTCTGAATCCAATTCTGAGAAACAAATTCTTTAGGTCACCACCATTCTGGAACCTGGTGAAGCTGCCACTATTTTGGAACCTGGCATGACTGCCATTGCCATTCTGGAACATAATGTGGCTGCAGTCATTCTAGAACATGATGCTCTGCAGCTTTCTTCTCAAAGCAAAGTTTTGCAGTTTTGAGGTTGAAAAGGGTGGAGGTTTGTGGCTTCTTGTGATGCTCTCAGGCCATCTTTCATATTCTGCTGTTCCTTCTTAGCAAAGGAGAACTCCTCAGTTCTATCTATGTAGTCCACAGCTTTACTGGAGCTTCCTTTCTGGCCAAACTCACATTTTAAATCATCTTTCTGGACTCTTTGCTTTTGATTCACAACATAGATCTGGCTAAAATCCCCCACCAGTATCCACACTACTGCCCCAACATTCATCTGCCTTGAAATGTCTTCTGTCAGATTAATTAGTCCACTGAGCTTAATCTTAGTCTCAGGCAAAATGTGTAGACACAAGCAAAAGCACACAAACTTTCTGCCAAGCCATAACACACATCATCTGGACTCCAACAACTAATGCAGTTCTTCTCCCCAGCAGAAACCTCCTGAACCTGGTCTTTACTGACAGCATTTCTATCAGCTTTCTGGTCTTTTGAGCTCTGACCAGAATCTCCCACACAGAACAGCCTAACAAGTTCCAGTTCTACTCTTTCGGTAACATCTCTGAACCTTTCCAAACTTCCAACAAACCATTCCCAAAGGCTCTTGAACCACACAGTCAATACAGTCACAACAATGACCCCACTTCTGTAGTACCAAATTCTACCTTTGTTGCTTTTCTTTCATTGCTGAAAAAATACCCAATGACCAAAATTAAGAAAGGAAGATTTATGTAGCTCACAGTTTGTGGAGTTCATACTTAGCTGGGTTCAAGGCAGGGTGGCTTATGGCAGAAGGCAAATAGTTCATGGCAGTGGAAAACAGCAAAAGCAACAAGAGCAAAAGGGAAAGAGCATCCCTATATTTATATTCTGTAGGGAAGAGTATCCACTCTGCTTCGGTTTCAAATCAGGGGGCTCAAATAATCAAATATTTATTAAGTGCCTACTATGTGCAAGAAAGTGTTGAATTTAAGAAATATATGAGCCAAAGTTGAAGACCTCAAGAAAGGTTAAACTTCTGTCACAGAAAAATGTATAGAACATAAGCACAAATTATGTTAAATATGCTATCTTGTAAATTATTCAAAGGATAGTCTGCTATTGTTTGGATCTTTAGTGTCTCCAAAGGTCCAAGCATCAAAGGCATGGTCCCTAGTGTGACAGTACTCAGAGGTATGGAGGCTTTAGGGGAAGGGAAGACTAGTAGGAAGTCTTTAGGTCATTGGGGGCACACCTGTGAAAGGACCTGTGCAACACCATTTCTCTCCCAGTGGTTTTGATCTGGCATAAAGTCCTGCCGTGATGTGCTGCGTTGTCTAAAAGCAATAAGGACAACTGATTATGGACCAAAACCTTCAAAAACTGTGAAGAAAACAAATCTTTTCTTTGCATAAATTGATTCTCTCACATATTTTTTATAGCACTGTGAAGTTGACTAACACAAAATCTGTAATAAAATTAAAAGATACATAAGAAATCCATTATTTTCTTGTAGTTCTAAAGACCCAAGACAGTAATGGTAAAGCACATAGAACATAGAATGAAGCTAAAGCTAAGAAAGCTGGGTTACTGTTTCAACTTCATGATTTATTAATTGTCACCCTAAGAATGGAAGAGGCTTCTCTGGATGGAGGAAAAAAGGGCATAGGTATGCCACACATACACATACACACATGAGACATATATATGTATGGCATATATGACATATGTAACATATATATGTACATATATGAAATAATACATAAAATACAGACACATTACAAGTCAAGCCAAGCAGACAGAATAGTATATAGAATGTTGGGACCACTGGTAGACTTACTAGGAAACAGAACCTCTTTCATCTGGGATTGTTAGATATAAAGCTGAAAAAAAAGCCCCCCCAAAAGGAAGTAAAGATATAAAACAGAAAAATAAATGCTTAATTTGCTTCATCTGTAAAATGGGAAGTAGGAAAATGATTGCTGGCTACCTGGAGAAGAAGGCTAGAAGAAATAAGCTCTTAAGATACCTTTCAGCTCTAATCATGTAATTTAAAAAAATGTCTGCCTCTAATGCATATAGACATGAGTGTGAAATAAAGAGCTCAGAAGAGTTCCTCTACATTTGTTTCCATTATGATAATAGTCTTTCCTGCCTTAAGAGAGTTTTTTTCCTACATTTGGGCTAATTTTTTTTTTTTTTTTTTTTTGTCTTTTTGAGACAGGGTCTTGCTATGCAGTTCAGGCTGGCCTTGAGCTCACTTTGTAGCCCAGGCTGGTCTTGAACTCACAACGATCCTCCTCCCTCAGCCTCCCAAGCGCTGGGATTACAGGCGTGAGCCACCACGCCTGGCCTACAGTTGGCATATTTTTAATGATTTTTGTCTGGGTTTCATTAATTCACCAAAAATTGAAAGCGTATAGTTACAATTTCCATGATGAACATGAAAGCAGAAGAGTGATTGTTAAGAATGTGGAAGATATTGTTACTACATATATCAATCTCAACTTTAATTGTTTATGCCAAGCTCTAAAAGAGGTGATAATCAATTTTAAAAATATTAGAAGATATATTGTTCTTTCTAAAAGAATATTATTTATAACTTCAATGAACTTCAATTGCAATCCAGCCCAAGGGTTCAATTTTTTTTTCCCCAGTACTGATTGGATGGGACTTGGGGGCCTTCACATTGGGTTGTATTCTCAGACCTTTTTAATTTTAATTTTTTATGTTGAGACAGGATCTCTGTAAATCACTGTTACCTAGGCTAGACTATTGCTTGTGATTCTCCTGCTTCAGTCTCTCAGAGTGCTAGGATTACAGACATGCATCACCATGCCTAGCTATCAGTCTCTTAGTGTACAAATGCCTTGTTTGTCATAACCCTCTTAAGAGAGTAACACCCATAAGTTGCAATTATTTCTTGGATATTTCTGAAGATTAAGAGTAAAAAAAATAGCCATAGAAAAAATTACCACAAAATGGATCATCAATTTAAACGTTAACAGCTAACACTAGAAACTCTTTAAAAGAAAACAGAACCTTGGGCTTGGCAGTGGTTTTTTAGATATGATAAGAAAAGAATGAACAAAAAAGAAAAAAATAGACAAACTGACTTCATAAAAAATTTAAAATTTTGTTCTTTAAAGATACTACCAAGAAAATGGGAAAAAAGATCAGGATCTGATGGAATATATTTGCAAATGATATATCAGACAAGAGATATTTAAAATATATAAAAAGCATTATATTTCAACAATACACAACTCATCCAATTTAAAAATTAGCAAAAGAATTTCAATAGACATTTCATCCAAGAAGTTAAATAAATGACCAAATAAGCACAAAACATGCTTATTTTGCCATAAGAGAAATGGAAATGTAAATTTATGTTTCACCCACTCCAATAGCATAAAATAAAAAATAAGCAAAACTAAGTGTTGCTAAGGGTGCAGCAAAATCAGAGTTCTCATATATTCCTGGTGGGACTGTAAAACGGAACAACTTGGGAAAATAGTTCCGCAGTTACTCACTATGGTAAACATAGTTACTATATAGCTCAGCAATTTCACTCCTAGGCAAATATTCTCAGAAGAGAATACACATGTCCACACAAAATTTGTGCATGAGTATTCTTAGAAGCATTATTCAAAAAAGTCAAAAACTGGAAACAATCTAAATTCCATTGGTTGATGAATAGATAAAGAAAATGTGGTATATCGAGGCAATAGAATATTACTCAGCAATAAAAATGATGTATTGATTCTTGCTATAACACAGTTGAATCTTGAAACATATGTTAAATGAAAGAAACCCATAATTGGAGGCAGTATATTATATGACTCTTCCTGTGTGTAATGTCTGTGACAGACAAATTCAGAGACAGAAAGCAGGTTAATGTTATCAGGCATTTGGGGAAGAGGGCTTTAGGACTGACTGTTAATGAGTATAGTTGCTTTTTGAAGTGATAAAAATGTTCTAAAATTAGAAAATGATAGTTGCATAACTCTGTGAATACATTATAAACCACCTAATTGTATACTTTAAATGACTGACATCTTTGGTATTTCATTTCTATCTCAGTGAAGCTCTTCTTTAAAAAATAAAAAAAAATTAGAAACAGCCACCTTTTTATTTTAAAGAGAAAACAAAACAGAATAAAGCAGATCAGAACAAAACAATGCAATCAACACAGGATTTCAAAACAAAGCAACAAGAAATTAACAGTGGTTACCATAATGTATGCTGTTTTCTTCAAAATAGTTGTCTATATCTTCACACACAATGAATTCAAACAAGACAAAATAGTACAAAACCATTCAAAACAGAGGACTGAAAGCATTACAGGCCTTCAAATCCATTCAATAGGAAAATCAACAATGGTTACCGTAATGTCTCTTGTTCTCTTTGAAATAGCTCACAGACACATTTAACCAAAGGCATGAGACAACTGAGTATTCTGGAAGTTCTGCAAAATATACTAATATAAAAGTTTTAAATGCAAATATTCCTTCTATTTAGAGTTTGGAGGTTTGGATTTAATTTTCTTCTAAACTCAACCCCCAGAAGCAGTCATTTAGCTTTAACACCCTTCTGTTTATTCATCTGCAAAATAAAGGCACTAGATTAGAAGATTTTCAGTAGAAGGGAGAGTTCAGGGGGTCTGGAGTAATTGAGAGGCAAATACTGTTGGTTGTCTCTTGATCCTCATTCTTCTTTTTTTTTTTTCTAGTAATAAGAACCTCAATTTCCATCTGTGCCACTTCTGCTCAGCTAATGACCTATCCATCTCCTTTCCAGCTAGAAGTGGCTAAATTTTGTCTTAATTTTGTGTGTAACTTCCAGGAAGTTTCCTCAAAGGGAGGGAGTGTCTCATCCCTCTCACTCCATCCTATTGATGGGATGTGGATGTGTTGGATAGAGGTGTAGCAACTATGTCAGAAAATGAGGATGTAAGTGGCAAAGTAACAAGCTGGAGGAAGCCTGGACCCTTCACAGATTTGTAGAGCCATTGCATTTACCTTGTACTGCCTATCTCACTACCATTCTTTTACATGAATCAGAAATGAAGACATAAGTCAGTGATGGCAACTCTACCACATATGTGCCACAGTAGGCTGTTTGTTATCTTTGGAAACTCTAAAAGGTTTTCCATCACTGACATAAGCCATAGTTATCTTGATTTTTAAAATATTTTAATACTCAGTTCTAACTGGTAAATCATTAGCCTATGAAAAGTAAAAAAGAAAAAGGCAATATAGATTGGTTTGAAGGACAGTTTACTCTGTTAAAGCTTTTCTTTAAAATGGAAGAATTTTATCAGACAACCTAAGAAAATGCTGGCTCTTGATTAGATCTGTCAAAAATTTGTCAACAATGGCAAACATCTAGGATCATATGAATATTTGTCATTAGTACACCTGCCTGCTCTCCTTGGCATTTTCCTATCAGCTGAGATCAACCAGGAAATTCCAAACATTGTGAAAATTCAGATTTGATTAGTTTCTAGACAGAGGCAAGACTCCATTCAAACAGGTTTCCAGAGGCACTTCTTTTTTTGGTTTATACCAGCTTCCTAATCTTGACTAAATCTGCATTGTTAATTTAAACATTTGCCCAAAGGAAGTAAGAACTCTTGGAATCTGAGGCTGTCTACATACCTGTAATCCCAGCACCCTGGAAGGCCGAGGAAGGAGGCTACAAGTTTGAGCCCAGACTGGGTAATGTAGCAATTTAGCAAGATTCAATGTCAACATTAAAAAAAAAAAAAAAAGAATTAGGGCAGGATGTGGAGGCACACTTCTGTGATCCAGCACTTGCGTGGCTGAGGCAGGAGGCTCTTTGTGAACTTGGGGTCAGATTGAAGAAAAAGAGGAAGAAGACAAAGAAGAAGAGACATGGAGGAAGAAGAGGAAGGAGAGAGAGAGAGAAAGAGAGAAAGAGAAACGGGGGGAATAGCCCCTGACAAGTGACAACATTTAAAAATCATTCATTCTTGGTTGCAATAGTCTTATGTATGTAGCTTAATAACTGGTCAGAATTTGCTCATAATTTTTTTTTTTTTTTGAGACAGGGTCTTGCTGTTTATTCCAGGCTGGTGTTGAACTCATGGTGATCTTCCTGCTTCAGTTACATGAGCTATTAGTTCTTATTCCAATAGTTCACTAAGGAAGCATTGAGTTTTCTGTATTGCTGAGATCTTGGTAATTTGAGTTTCATTGTATTTAAGAGCCCTGTTGAATAAAAATGACTACAGACTCTGAAATTTTTAAAATTTTAAAATATTCGTACCATTTTTAATGATTATAAAAACTAATGGGCTAAAAGTAGGAGGAAAAGCAAATTGATGAAGAAATAAAATAAAGTGTCTGAAACACAGAAGATACTCAGTAAATGCTGATCTCCCTTTACTTTGTCTCTTCTGAGGAGAGCATATACAGAACTGTTGATTAAATTAAAAGATAATATGTATGGGAGGAGATAGTATTAACTACTTGTGCTCTCTGAAATGTCTAATTTGTGATCCAATATTAAGTTACTGTCTTTAGAAATCTCTCTCAAGTTAACAATCACAGCCCAAAAAGAGAGAATTTCTTTTAAAAAAAATCCAATACTGATTATATCACTTGACTGCTTTTGTGAGAGTCACTTTTCAATTAAAAAGAAAATTGAGTAATCTTTTCCAGAGTCTACTTGTCTATGAAAGTCCTTCTGTTCTTTCTAATGTAAGTACATCTTATAGTCTTTGTATTTATTCACTATGGTAAAGAAGCCATCTATCAGCTTATTTTCTTTGAAAACTTCAGCTATAACTACTTGGAGACTGAGTCACTCCCACTATCTCTCCTCAAATCTACTCAGCTCCATACTTTATAAAGACACACTAATTCTTGTCTCCATAATTTTTCTGTAGCTACTCTATGCAGAATGCTCTTCAGCTAATATTATCCGTCTTTGTACATGTCCAGAACATGGCTGGACTCTGGTACGTAGCTTGCTAAAATAATTTATAATTTTTTTTTAAATTAAACAGAGAAGAACTAAGGAAGTTCACAGAAAAATTGACATGCCATATCACAAATGCATTTTTGTTGAATCTAGGTAAGAACACCCAGAAATTCGGGCTACTTGGAATTCCTAAACAGCTTATATTTCCACATAGAAGGGTTAAATGTTAATTTGCATGCTCACTCACCCATTAGCTAAGAAACTCAGGACCTCTACTACTTCAGCTAGGCTTTTCCTCACATATCTTTTGCCTTTCTAGAAGATTGCACTTAGGCTCAGTGGGGTGAGCCAAAGGCAAAGCAGATAGTTTCCAATTATTTCCAGTCTTTGAAATAAGGAAAATTCACCTCTCCATCTATCCATAGAGGATTGCTTTTGAGTTTGAAAGGAAAAGAAACATTTAAATTTAAAAAAAAAAAATTTTTTTTTTTTGGCAAAGAATAGGAGTACAGAAAGCAGCATTTAGAACTGGAAGGATTCTGAGTGAATATTTAGTTCAATCCCTTTATTGATGAATAAAGAGAAGAGACATAACAATGATGTGTGTTTGCTTTAGTTCCAAAGAACCAATAGGCAAAAGGTAGCGTAGCATATTGAAATGGTCATGGATTTTGTAGCTGACAGTGTGCTACTTAATGTTTTTTAATATGCAAAATGGGATAATGGGATTTATCTTGTAGAATTTTGTGAGGTGCAAATGTAAAGTGCCTAGAACTGTTGCAGCATATTTACTGTTGTCATTGCAGTTGGAGCATTTTGATCCTATTCTTGTGTAGTGTACTGTATCGTTAATACAGCTGGCCAAAAATTTCAAACAGTTGTTTAAAATGTGGGGTTCCAAATGAAATAAATTGTGTGTAACATCAAGCAATGTTTTAAAACTAATCACTAATCATTAATTGGACAATATCCAGTCTTTTTTACATAAAATAAAATGTTTCACCATTCTGTGATTTTAGCTGTTTTCAGATACACACAGCTCAGTACAAAGAGATGTCACAGGGGACTTTTTATCTGCAATGCAGAGAGCAATGCAGAAATAATTTACATCAGAACTTGCCGTTAGCTCCATATGGCACGTATTCATCATTTATTGGGTTCAGTGCCCTATCTTGAGGGCTTCAGTAATCAAAGTAGAAACTGCTCACTATTTATGGTTAGACTGGAAATATAAGGAGAGAAAGAGGTGAAGAAAATTTGCAAGACTTGTCCTAGAGTTAGGAATATAGTATTAACCTGACCTGTTGAAGAAGAGCTCCCTTGGTCCTAAAGAAGGTAAAATGCAAAGGACCAGAGGTGTATTATTTATGGGTTGCAATCATGTGTGTTATTTTTGGCTATCCCACAAAGGACTTGACTGTGATTTAAATGTAGAGCTGTCTTCCTTTTGTTCAGCACAAAGCCTCACTCACACTGGGCAAGTGGGCATTTCCAGTGACATGTGATCACTTGGTCTGTGTCAGCAACAGAAATCTCCCTCAAAAGTCAAATTAAGAATTAAGCAATCCCCTTCCCATCTTCCTCCTCCCTTAGATGGGGAGGATGGGAAGAAAAATACTGTATTCTCCTGTCCCTTCTGAGAGTAAAGTGACAAAGAGTTCTCTTGCATTGGAAAGTCAAAGAATGAGTCCCTTTGTACAAAAAGAATTTTTGTTTTCTTCCAATTTGTTGCTTCAAAAGATTATATAAAATCTAAGCCAGAAGAATCTGGTCTTTTATCTTTCAGTCATTGTGTTGATCTCAGTGATAGGAAAGAAGGAATTCTGAAGAGTCCCTCTCTCTCCCTTTATCCCCAACATAATATATTTATTTTAACTTTTATTAGTACTTGTTTGCAGTACATAATGATTACATTTCACTGTGGGAAATTGGTGTATGTACATAACATATTTCAATTCTATTTTTTCCTTCCCTCCACACCCCTTTTGTTGCATAATTTGTTTATCCAAATCCCTGTGTACCCTAGCAGCTAATACCATTTTACTTTCTAAAAATGTTTTTGCAATACAACTTTTACACTTTGTACTGAGTCTCTGCTTCAGTCTTATTGTTGAAAAATTTATTAAAAATTTTTTTCCCACTAGTAAAGAAGTGTTAAGTTTTGTAAGAGCCTCTATTCAATTTCTAGATACCCATAAGAACCTTAGAATAAGAAACTGGAATGTTAGAAGAGCCAAACAGGGAAAAGGAGATAAAAAAGGATGTAAAAGGAAATGTGAATACTGAAGTAAATTCATTATTAAAGTAATGACAAAATCTAAAATTTATTAAGTAAATATATGAGTGCAAGGGGAAACAAAACAACACCATCAAAACCAAAACCAAACAAAACAAATCTTTCTGACCTGATTTCAGGTTAATGTCATTTTGGCTTTCAGGAGAGGTTATGATGTGAGTTATAGAAACAGCAGAACCAGCCAATAGGATTCTTGAGCTAACTGTTAGGTATGATATTGGTGATATATTTCAGTTGATTTCCTATTATTTGGGGATCAATGAAACCAGCCTAATTTGTGGTAGGTCAAATAAAAAAGGGACACCATAAATTTTAGAGTGTTCTGTTAAATGCAAAGCACATGGGCCTTGTGATCAGAAGGTGGGGCCTAGAGTCCAGGCTGAATCTTACTAGCTGAGAGGCCTTGATTGAATAAATGTCTCTAACGCTCATCATTTTCAGTGTCACAGTGAAGCTAATATTGTTTTAACAAATAAAAATGTACAATCTTAAATAGTGGATTATTAAGAAGATTAAGAATAATTTTCACCTGAGAAAAGAAAGATTTAAAAAAGCAAATAAAGTGTTTGGCCAGACCTGGTGGCACAAACCTGTAATCCTAACACACAGAAGGCTGAGACAGGAGAATCGCCAGCCTGAGCTATCTAGTGAGCTGAAGGCCAGCCTGGACTGTATAACAAGACCTTGTCTCAAAAAAAAAATAAATAAATAAAAGGCTTTTAGCCAATAACATACATGAAATAAAAATGCAGAGAGCTAAATATAAAAAAAGGTAACACAAAAGTTAGAAATTTAACCTGGAAATCAGGTTGCTACATAATTAATTTTTTCCACTTTTCCTGAATTTATCACTTGACCATGTATTACTGATGTTGAGAAATTTTAAAGAATTATAATTTTTTAAAATAAAAACTTAGATCCTGAAAAAATTAAGTCACATAATAACAGTTTATTTGGAAACTAATCTAATGTAAATAAATGCAGGCTATAATCTCTAGTGTGCTAGTTATTATTGTTATAATTTGCCAATGCTAGCCTCAGGTTACAAATCAAAAGAGGAAATAAGATAACACATTTTGTCTTGTGGAAAAAATGAATATTACTTTTACTATATCTCTCTCCTTTTTTCCTCACTTTTTATTTTATTTCAATCTTTTGAAAAGCTGCATTCCTCAATTTTATCTTTCATAGACTTCTGAATTCTATATCTTTAGGTGTTTTCACTCACATTAAGAGTTGAGAAAAGCAATGGCTTTTCTAGTTTTGTCCATCCATAAGTTAAGGAGATAAGTTAAAGAACTTGACCATAACCCTTGGGAATTTAATTTTCATAGACTACAGGTGGGGGATCATGTTTTCTTGTTTTTATTTTCAATTTTTAATTTTTTTTTATCTGCACACATTTGCAGACTATAATCATTAGATGAGGAGTTGGTACATAAAGTATCAATTCTTTTTTCATACCCTTCCCCTCAATTCCCTCCCCACTACCCCTCCATTCCTTGGTTCCCTTCTCATTTGCCCAAGATTATTTTATTTTCTTCTTCTTCTTTCTTTTTCTTCTTCTTCTTCTTCTTCTTCTTCTTCTTCTTCTTCTTCTTCTTCTTCTTCTTCTTCCTCTTCTTCCTCTTCTTCCTCCTCCTTCCTCTTCTTCTTCCTCCTCCTCCTCCTTCTTCTTCATATTATTATTATTACTATCATTATTTGTCTTTTGAGACTGGGTCTCACTATATAGTTTAGACTGGCCTTGAACTCACAGCGATCCTCCTGCCTCAACCCTCGAGTGCTGGGATTATAGGCCTATGCCACCACATCTAGCTGCCAAAGATTATTTTAAAGTAATATGAGTTCTACTTTCTTTTTCAGCAAATAATAGTTTGGTCTTTTGTGGATGGATAAATCACCAGAAAACAAAAATAACAAATCTTGTACAATTTGCCAATCCCCATGTGCAAATTTTCCAACTACCCAATCCTATAGGATCACACCTGGCAAGTCAGACACGTGACTCTCAGCTTGATTCATACCAAATAAACAATCATCTACAGTAAATTAAATGAAGTACACAACTCTTGGCCATTTTGGAAATGTGAATTCTGAAAGAAATATGGAAACATAGCGAAATGTTTGTGAAGAACAGCATCAATCTCAATTCATCTCTTCTGACAGTTACTAGGCAAAAAACCAAGGTAAGTAACTTTTGACAGCCATACTAAAAATTACTTTGCATTTCTATCTTCAATGATATCTTATTATTCACTATGGTTTATTTTAAGACAGTTATTGCTTTATGAAATAAGACACATGCAGTGATTAACCATGTGTAAAGCCTATAGCTTGTAAAGTATTTTTGAAGTTACATTCCAGGATAAATTTATAACAGTGCTTTTTGAAGAGGGGAGATCTAATAGCAACCAAATTTTTTCATCTTGCCTAAATTCAAACTCAAATATTCTTTGAGTAAAAACACACCTCTCCATGGGTTGGTTCTTCCTTTTTTGTTTTTTTTAAATTTTATTTAAAGTGAAAAAAAGCAAAACAGAAAAAGGGGTAGAAACAATACAGAATTTCAGAAAAAAAATAAGCAGTAAGAAATCACTAGCTGATAAATTACATATTGTCTTCTTAGACATAGTTGTTCAAGTTACAAAATTAAAGCATACAAAGTGGACATTCAAACAGTGATACTGCAAAGAAGTTCAATGATCCAGTAACAACTTAGCAACATGGTTACCAATCCTACACACTTAAACATACATGAAGCCATATCCTTTAGACCACTTTCTTTTCTTCCTTTTACTTTTTAAGTAAATTATCTGTTTAGTTATATCCTTTTTCAGGTTGCTCAGTAGCTTACTGACTTGTTTTGTTGTTGTTATTTACTTTTTAATCACCTTATATAATTCCATTGCCTTGTTTTTGAGTTTCTCCTCATCCATGCTCCATGGATCAGCTTTGGTGGAGTTGGGAGTTTTTTGGAGGTATTTTGTTGCTTTGTTATCTACTTTTCTTTTTTATGAAGGTAGCGAGATACAGCAGAACAAGACAGAACAAACCCATGCAACCACAGTGCAGTGAAACTAGCACAGAACCTCACAGCAGGTCACCAGGACACGAGCAATAGGCACAATAGTACATCCTATTCTATTCACATTAGCTGTACTTTCAATTAGGTAGAGCAAAATGGAAGGAAATATAGACCTTATAAAAACTGAATATTGAATAGAGCAGTACCATGAATCAAAACTGAGCAAAACAGTGATTAAAATACAAATATTTGCCTTCAAAGAGATGGTAGAAGGAAATACCCCTTACTTGCCATGCTGTATACATTCATCCTCCCAAGAGATACTCAGACCGCCAGTGCCGACTTGCTAAAGGGGTTGTGGATAGATGTCTGATCCTTAGCCGGTGCACCGGCAGGCCCCCAGCTGCTTACCAGGGCAGTGAGTAGGCTGCCTGTTCTCCCAGCACCCAAAGTTCCAACATGATGCAGAGCTCAGGAATCGATGATAGTTCTCGCCCTGGTACACAGGCAGCTTGGTAGGCCCCTAGCTGCTTACCAGGGTGGCGAGTAGACTGCCTGTTCTCTCAGTGCCCAAAGTTCCAACATGATGCATAGCTCAGGAATTGCTGATGGGGTTCGTTCTTCCTTCAAAATATTTTTTCTCCCAGTGGGTTTTTTTCTTTGTAACATTTCAAGAAACAGAATAAAGGCTTTATTCTGTTTCTAGACTCTTTTTTTCCCCTCTATGTCCTGAGTTTTTCAGAAGTGTAAGCACCTTTTGAACTCTACAAAGTTTTAAGACTATTTCAATACCTTTTCAGTATCTTTAGGACACTGCCATTTTCTCTAAGTGGGAGTAAGGGGAGGTCACCTTCAATGTATGGACAAAAAGCAATGTCAATGAATTTTCTTAAATACTTCTAGAGCTGTGACTTACTACAAAAAGCTATTCTCTGGCACTTGGGTTCATGGTCAGTGAAGGACAGCTGGATTTCATCCATCATCTGTTCCTGGAAGGGTATGTTAAACAGTGGACAAACCAAACTGCCCTGGAGGGCACCTGGGGATAGATTCACTTTTTAACTCCTCCTTCTGTATAAATGCCCAAAGCACAGGCATCTGAAAAGACACCAAAGGCTTCATTTTTCATCACCAGCAATCTCTTCTGTTTCTGCCTCCCAGGATTCCTTCAAATGTTTCTTCTCTCCTGGTCTCTAGTTCTTTCCAGTCGCCTAAAATGAACCAAGTTTTTTTCTTGTTGCCCAGTAATTCTCCAGCTTTTTTGACTGAAGCCTACTTAATTGGGGTAAGCAGCTCTAAGACTCACCTTTTCTAGCCCTTTCTGATTTTAAAAGACTTCCCTAAAAGCAATAAACTGTTGCTTTGAAAACCAGTTTGTGTACAATGTATGAATGTTTACTTAACAATATTGGTATGGATTGTTTCTGTGTGGACCACAAGCCAAATTTGTTTTAAAATATCACCATAGAAAACATACAGGTTATAAATTATGTCAGCTTTTAGATATCTGTCTTAATCACTTTCTCATTGCTGAGGCATAATACCTGACGACTAGAATTTAAAGGAAGAGAGAGTTATTTTAGCTCACATTTTAGTCCTTAGTCATCTAGCTCCAAGGCAGGATGGCATGGCAGAAGAAAACTGCTTGACGCAGAGCAGAGGAGAAGCAGAGAGGAAAGAGAGTAGCCAAGGAGGGGAGATGTACCCTTCCAGATCACACCTCCAGTGACCTGCCTCTAACAACAAGTTCGCTGTACTGATCCCATAATCCAATCACCTTTCAAACACATGAAGTTTTGGAGTCCTTTTTAGATCTAAACAATAACAACATCACTAGCCAACTATAGAGTTTATCGAAAAATCCACCTCAAACAAAACAGATGATGGTGGAAGTCAATGATGGGTAATGTATAATTAAAAAGTAAGAATACAAACTATTGTAAATTACTACCAACTCATTATGCACTGCTGCTGCTGCTAACAAAGCAAGCGCCCCCAAAGCTGAGGATATTGTAACAATCTGCCCCAATAATAGTAGGAACTTTGCAAATATTGCCAAACATTGCCTGTCAGACAGGCAAGTACTCAGGTCCTCATTAAGATCTTATGTTTATTTATGAATACCGAATACTACTAACTTTTGACTCAGAAGTTATTAATAAGCAGACTTTAGAGACCAACACACCAAAAAATCTAGGGTATTATGATCATTTTCTAGTAAGATCTAAAGTAAAGCCATATTTTGGGATTTTTCTGTGAAATACCAGGAGATTGCTGTGGCCTACCTGTTGGCTGTGGTCCAAATTTTGAAAATCACTGGCTAGATGGTTGATTTGGCTTTTTGATGGAGTTTTTGAATTGCAGGATCACTGTTTCTGTTTCACACTTTGTCACTAAGGTGACATCCTGATGTGCCCTGGCCATCAACTAGATCCTGCCCTGGCCTGATCCTCCAAATTCCCAGTTTCTCACTGGAGTCTTTCTCTGCCAGGGAGAGTCAGATATTACTGCCTAGCTGAACAGACTCTAGATGATCACTCTGCAGCATCTGTGATGTCATAATGGAAGGAATTGAGTGAGACATGGCAGACAAGTCAGAAGAGCTAGTCTTAGGCGTCTCTGCCTTGTCAGTTGTTTGATAATAGGCAAGTTACTCAGTTCTCACTTTAGATTTATGCTCAATAAAATAGACTTATACCAACTCTTAGGTTTCTTGTGTCAAGCAAATAAGATCATGTAAGTAATAAAGCATGGTAAAGTATAAATTTATTATAAAAGTAATACATATGCGTCATTACAGAGAGATAACGTGTATAAACATCTGGACAACTCTACTAAGCATAACTGCTATTAAAATTGCTATGGTGTATAGTAATGATACTTATTTCAGACTGTCAAACATGATAGTCAAATGTAGTGACTGCAAGCCCCTCATGACTATTGAGAAAATTATAAATTCTTGATTCCATGAGTACTTGTCTCAGTGATCCTGAGTCTCTTTCTTTTTGTTCTTCTCATGGCTTTGAGAGTATTACTTTGGATTAATTCCAAACATTAGAAATGAAGGGTTTTTTTCTCTCTCTCTCTCTCTTCTGTCCCACTTGAGTTTAGGAGCTCCTGAGGGACAGAGGCTGAAGAATGCTAGGAATTCTTTTCCTCCACCCAGTCAAGAATGTGTCCTGCTTGAGGCTCTTGGCAGGAATGTAAGGGCTGCCAGATCAGGTCCAGCATTTGAAGCATCCAGAGCTTGGTTGGGGATGTGGGCTTTCTGTGTGGGAGGAGCCCTTCTCTAGAATTAGGCCCTCCTCAAGATCCTCCAGAGGCTGCTCTGGACTGAACGCAGAAGCTGGAAGTGTAAGTATAGGACTAACCTCTGCAGTCAGCAAGCAAATAGCTCAGTCAAAATACATGAAACAAAGACTCAGAAGTGTGTTCAGTCTTTGGGGGAAAGTACGTGGTCATGGTACATGGCTGATACTTTCAGGTGTTAATTTGGATGTCAAATTTTTCCTAAAGACTTATGTATTAAAGATTTGATCATCAGCTTGGTATTATTGAACAGTGGTAGAACCATTAAGAGGTGGGGCCTAGTGAGAGGTCTTAGGTTACTGGGGATGTGAAGGAATTATGGGAGTCAGTCTCTTCCTTTCTTTCCTTCACTTTGTAAGATGAAGAATTTCTTCTGATGATGCTCCTGCCATGATGCACTGCCTCATCACAGGCCTCAAAGTGACAGAGCCAAGAGACCATGGACTAACATCTCCAACACTGTAAGCTAAAAGGGCATCTTTGGAATCAACACAGGATTAGAATTGAATATAGGCTCTACCATTTGCCCATTATTTAAATAATCTAGGTTACGTACTCTGTGAGTTTTGGGATTTTCCATCTATAAAGTGGAAAAAATAATAGTACCTACCTCTTATGGTTATTGGCCAATTTAATAAAATAATATACAAAAAAGCATAATACCTCTCCATAAGTTTAGGTTGTAGAGCCTGTTTTTCCATGACTTGCTAGTCTCACTATCTTATATTTATTCAAAGTGTTCAGTACTCAATGAATTTTTGTATCTGGTACTTCTTTTTAATTGAATTAAGCAATAGCATGAACTTGAATATTCTATGGATGATTTGTTGAAATGTTAATCTTTTAGAATCAGTAGCAAAAAGCTTTGTTAGTTATCTCAGGGTCTAATTTTAGTCCTTGTCCATAACCTATCCTTATTGCAGTTTTTACAGAGAGCTTCTAGTCACAAACTGGCTGCTTTCTATGAGCATACTGACTTGAATTAAACTAGGGTAGCTGTTCTATCACTAGCAGCTTGGATTAAACTGTCATCAGTCGTCAAAGGGAGAGTCTCAAAGTCTTCAGGGATTCTGCTAGATAGCATTACTTTTGAGGACCCTGTACAGCAATCACTCTGTTTCTGGTGCTTTCCTTCTTCCAGCCTTTGTAGGGGCCAGATCTGGGAAGCAGGTCTTGATCTATGGTGGTCCTGGCATGGTTCAGATTAGAATTATTGGAACACTGTTCTGCAACCTGGCTTTGACACCTGCCACTTTTAAAATGATGGTGCTTCTCCACTTCAATACACTTTGAATTGTGATATCTACAATTATTTAGGATCTGCTTTGTCCTTCTAAATGTTTGATCTTAGATTTTCAGCTTCCTCCTGCCATGATGGGGATGAAGAGGCAGTTTTGATCTATTCCCTGAGGCTCCAGGAGCTTACTGACTGTTCTCTCTTCACTATAATATTGGCCATATGTTCTGGGCAAGGAGCTCCATGTCCAACCAGAAGCAAATTTTGTCTCTCCACTGATTGTCTTCATGCTGCTAAGCAAATTCTTGCATAAAATCATCCACTTTATACTCCACTAATCTTAGAGAAATTTTATCATTTATTTATGTCAAGAACACTCTATTTTCTGGAAAAGGAACTGTATAAAACCTCTGTTTTTATTGACCTCAAATTTATAAAGTCATGGCTAAGCTCTAGCCTAAGGCAAGATAGGATCACAGTTTTCTGGGTTATCAGTAAAAACATTGAGTGAGGATCAAGAAAAGGCCTGTGTGTGAGACCCAAGATGGGATGAAGGAAGAATTCTTTTGCCTGAGCATGTGGTCCTGGGATAAGGGACTAAGTTGCAGAGTCTTGAGGATGTAGCCAGTTGTCATATGGTGTGAACTTTGCAAATGTTAGGCAGGAGATGTTGCAAGGTTTGGTCAGAGAGGGAGTAAGACACAGATGAAGGTTGCCTATGTTTGGCCAGGCTCCATAGAGAAAGTTTCTTTGTGGGAGCATGATCCAGGTCTAGGGAAGCAAGATGGCTTGAGAGAAATAAAACACTGGGATCCATACCACTAGCTAAGTTTCTGGGAAGTGTCAGGAATTCAATTTTTAAGATATAGTATCAAAATAAGAATCATATTTATAAATATCATATTGTGTCTCTAGTGTAAAAAGTAAATAAGAACTACAAGTGTAATAAAACCAAAATGTGTAATTGCTATTGTAAAAAAGAGAGGAAAAAAATTTTAAAAATTAATTAAAAAAAGAGGAAAAAAAAGTGCTCTAAGGGATATAACTGCATGCATGTTTGAGTGTGTCAAATAGATGACCATATTGCTGAATCTTTGTTGGATCTTTGAGAAGAACTGTTGGTAGTCTGAGTGTCTGAATATTTACTATGTACCCTTTAACTTTGTAACTTGAACAACTACATCCAGGGTGACAGTATGTAATTTATAAATTACTGATTTCTTAGTGGGGCTTTTTCTCATTTTCCTTTTTCTTTCTTTCTTTTAGAATTCTGTATTGTTGCTACCCTTTTTTCTGTTTTGCTTTTTTTTTCTTATCTTTGAATAAAATTTTAAAAATGTATAATTGCTATTGTAAAAAAGAGGAAATAGGAAGCGCTATAAAAGATATAGCTGCATGTATGCTTAGGTGTGTGGGATTGATGACCATATTTCTAGGTTCTTGTTGGAATGTTGAACAGATATGTTTGCATTCTCACTACTTGAGTGTCCACTTTGTGTGATTTAATTTTGTAACTTGAAAAACTATTTCTAAAAGAACAGTATGTAATTTATCAACTAGTGATTTCTTACTATTTATCTTCTTTTCTTGAAATTCTGTAATATTTCTATCCTTTTTCTGTTTTTTCCTCTTTAAATAAAAAATATTTAAAAAAGATATAGTATCAGACAGATGTGAACCTGATGTTGATAGCAGTCTTGAGCACCTGCCTATATTTCTTTTTCATTTACCTTTCAATAATTTATCTGGTGTGCATCCTACTCATGCCCATGATTTGGCTGCAGCTCCATCTCAACTATTGAATATCAAACTGCCTTTAGCTTTGTCTAATAACTATCCTCTAACCCACTCTACTTTTACTTATTGTCCCTAATATAATGCAAACTCTGGGATCTTCATCTGTCTAAAACCATCATTTTCTCCTCAACGCTTCTCCTCCAGCTTTCCTTGCCTTATTCATTGGATTCCCAGCTAAATATCTGGGGTTTTCAGAGTCTCCTTTCACCATTCTATGTGCTGTGTACATGTATACCACTATGGTGGTTTTCTTCTCACTATTCCACCATGACTTTGAGCCATGGTAAACACCACCAGTTCTTACTAATGTCCAATTCTCTCCTGGGTATATAAGAGATCTCTGACTTCGCTTCAGATTAAGTTGAGTTGCATGATCACCTTGGACCAATGAAATGTGAAAGTTCATGTATTAGTTCTAAGCTAAAATATTGAAAATCTCTTTTTAAGTTCTCTTTACATGAAACATTTCTCCTCTCCTGTTGTGTTGAAGCTGGGTGTCTTGTGGTAAGGTGGCAGAGCCATCAAATCAAAGTAACCTGGGTTATATTCACCTCATGGAGGGTAGCTACCTTAGAAAGATGTTTGGCTCTGCAGCAGATGCTGCATGATTGAGAAATAAACTTTTGTGTTAAGTCACTGAGATGAGAATTATTTGTTACTATAGTATAATCTAACCCATCCTGAATAATGCAATCATTGGGGCATATTGATTTTACCACTTCATATTCCTTAAATCAATTTCTCCCTCTGTTGCTTCAGCTCAGGACATCAACATCCCCATCTTTTGAGACTATTGGAAAAATTTTAAAAGATCTTTCTGCTTCAATTTTGGCAACCCTCAGACTTATCCTCCAGACAGATACCAGAATGATGTTTGTGTAATTCAAATCTAACTGCACACATTGGATTACTCTGCTTCATTGGCTATTACTCACATAATGAGTAATGCATCATGAAATGTCTTCACCCCAGTCAGTTTCATCTCCTATCTCTCTTCTTACATTTTCTGTCAAGCAATATTCAAATGTTTGGGATTTCAAAAATAACCCATGATATTTCATGTTTCTATGACTTTGCTTAAGCTGTTCCATTTATTGTAAACATCTTTATACCTCTTTACCCTGTACTTTAGCTGTATCTGTTTATGTGTGTATGTGTCTCTCTCTAGGAGAGTATCATGTTGACTGGGTCCATACTTGTCAGTTACTTGGTGGAAGCTCAGTTATAGTAAATTCTGAGGTATTTAAAATGATGTGTATACTCTGAGCTCATCCTTGGATGCAAAATACCAGGATGATGGACTGTGATGTGGACTTAAGAGTTCAACCTAAGAGTTTCATTACTCTGGTGAGTTCCAGGTCTGATGGGGCCCAAATTAGAGATTTGACTTCATTTAAAGCTTGAAAAATTGTGGGCTCATAGTGTAAATTATTAACTTCATGTCCCAGTCAAGATTATCTCAAGAGTTTAAGAGACATTACAGAGAATGGGGACCATAAAGAGACATCAATTTGAGGTCCAATAAAAGTAGACACAGAAAAAAGAAGGTTGGACCTGATGACATAAACTTATGAAATTACTGACTCTTCTAGCAGGTTGGACTTAGGCATTAACCACACAATAATAAATGTAGTTGATTCTTACTTTCTTGAATCACTGAAGTAAGAAATGCAGTAGATTCTTTGGTATAGTCTATAAAGCACTAATTAACAATCATTGCTCCTAGGGGATATATGGGATTATGTTCCTATAAGTCTTTGGCCATGTTTTCATCAACCAGTCCATTCATAGGCATGTTTTATGTGTGTTTCTGTTTAAAGACATCATATTTTCTTATTTAATATGTACTGATGATTCAATAATATTTAATTCGTGACCAATAGCATGTATCACATGTCTGAACAAAGCTTATCTAAAACACTTTTTCTCTGTAAGGTGTTTCTTACATTCATGAGTATACCATAGTGTTTTAGATGTACACAAAAGGGTCATTTTAAACATCCAAGTCACCAAGAAAAACCACAGAAATTAAAAAAAAAAAAACCATGGCACTAAATAGATCTCAAAAAGGACGCTTATTTACAGTATGAGAGCTGAAACAAGAAGGCAGAAGGTCCCTGTCTGACCTCAGCTGGGAGAGTGGACAGCAGATGACTCAAGTTTTTCAGTGTTCTGTACATATCCACAAATGGTCATGAAAGTGCTGAGTGTGGATTTTAGGGTTACAAATAAACTTTAGTGAGTAGGCAAATTTACAAATATGAAATGCCCAAACAAAAATCAACTACATTTGTGAGTTTTGAATGCCTACCACATGATATTGAACTAGGTAATTTACATGTATGTTTTTCATATTTATCAATTTTTCACTCTTAAAGTGAGATAACTCAGTGTTACATTGATGGAGATATTATTAGATTAATAGGTTTTCATTGCTGGAAAAGCAGGATTTTATAAAATAAAGTTAGTGTTATATAATCTTTATGTCACACTTATGGATGCATTATTGAGGTTGGAAACATAATGGACTGAGCTTCTGTTCCTCTTAGAAACTGCTAACTCAATAGACTAAGCTCTTATAGAAAATGAAGAATGCATTTCACACTGCGCAATAGGCTTATTGACTAATTACACTGAAAGACACATCAGCTTGTGTACTAACTTCTAAATAGAATTTTTTTCATAGGAAAACATCTCTAGAAGTGAAAAGTATAATCTTACAGCTTCTGAATCAACCCAAACATCATGTGGAGCCAAAAAGAATCAAGTAAGCAAACTGAAAGAGACAAATATGTCTTTAAGGACATTCATTGCCTGGGTGGGAAGCTGAAAAGCTAGAAAGCATCAGATTATTACTGCTACAGGCTACATGTTTGTGTATCTCCCAGATTCTTATGTTAAATCCTAATGCTCAGTGTGATAATATTTAGTGGTGAGGCCTTTAGGAGGTGATTAGGCCTTGAGTGTGGAGCTGTCATGAGTAAGGTTAGAGCCCTTGAAAAGGAGGTCCCAGTGAGCTCCTTGACTGCCTTGTACCACATGGGGACACACAAAAAGGTGCTGCCTGTGAACTAGAAAGAGACCCTCACCAGACACTGAATCCGTTGATGCTTTGATCTTCAACTTCCTAGGTTCCAGAAATATGAAAAGTAATATTTTTCCTTGTTTTGAAGCCACATAGTCAATGATACTCCATTACACCAGCTTGACTAAGACATGTATCAAGTACCTACAAAATGAAAATCCTGCCCAATCATCTTTGTGTGCATAGGAATATCTATGGCACACTTTCAATCAGGTCCGTCTGGATTCTGTTCCAAACTACAATGGAGCTCTTTTCTCCTCGTTTTTACTCTTGTCAGAATGTCATTCTCCTCCTCAGCCAAATTATCTTTGGCTGAAGAGGCTTAGTCCAATCCCATATGTTCCATTAATTTCTCCTGGATCTCTTCAGCCACCTGTAACTTACCTAGCTGTTGGAGGATATGGACCACCTGAATCTAAGTCATCTATCAGAAGGAAATAATAACACATACTTTGCAGGACTCTCATAGAATAATATGCAAATGTACATAGCACAGGGCTTGGCACAAAGAGGATGTTGAACAATGCTAGTGATTCTGATTCTGTATTATGCTATTAATTTGGTTCATAGACATTAATCTTTTATTATGCCTTCCAGGGAAGGCAAATTTTATGAAGAAATGGAAAACAATTTGTGAGAGGCAAGGCAATAGCAAGAAAGAGCATGCATTAGGGAAGTGATTTACAGATTTTGAATTTTATGGATCAGTACAAAAATTTGGGGGAATGAAATCAGGTTATTTAATATTTGCTTTCTTCCAACTTCCTAATAATTATTTATTCTTTTTTTTTTTTTCACTACCTCACGCTTGCCAGGCTGGTGCTTATGCTGCTGAGCTAAATCCTGGCTAATTATTTATTCTTATATTATCCTTTTAACAAACAAAATAAACCCATTACAAAGGCAAAAAGGTAGGAAAGCCTTAATATCTAGAATTTTCACTCTGAAAATGAATACATTCAATTTTAGGGAAAACTCACCCATTTTTTTCCCACACTCATTAGCCAAGTATTCACTGAGTGATACACACTATGAATTTTTCTAAGTGATGAAGTACAAGGATAAGCCCAACAAGGAATGCTCTTATACTCATTCACCTTCTGTTTTTTGGATTTTTGTTGTTGTTTGTTTTTTGTTTTTAACCGGAAAACATGACAGGGGAAATTCATGACCAACCAGTGCCAATATAGTCACCGGTCTATTCACAGATATTTGTGAGCTACAGAATAAGGGTACTTAGTCACCAATAATATGGTCTCTGTTTCTATGCTCTGAAAAAAGGATCAGAAAGCTGTTACAAAGTGCAGAAACTGGGGATGTAGAGAAAGATGAACAAATATAACAACTCAGAGTGAGTCTGGACCTCAAGTCAGTGAGATTCAGATAGAAGACTGGACATCAGACTGGCTACTTTTTGTGAGAAGAAGACTCCTATACACGGAAATCCGTCTGGAAGTTACTATTTTTCACCATGAAGGACAATGACATATATTTAGTTCAAAGAAGCCCAAAACACAGGGCACAAGTGATTCCAAACAGTTGTCAAAGTGTAGAGATAAGCTTTGAGAAAAAGACGGGGTGGTGAGATACTAAGCCTGGCTATATTTGGGGAGTTCCTCAACTTGTTTTTCCCCAAGATTCAAAAGAAAATGGCTAGATGTGAAAAAGAGATTTCAAAAGTGCTATAGAAAATTTTTAACACTGTTAAACACTTGGAGTACTCAGCCAAAAAAAATAAGACACTTGCTCTTATTCTGAAAATCTGAATTGCACAAACTAAGGTTAGAGTAATAGTTGTGTTTTCTTACTGCAAGCCTCTGTGAGAAACTGGAAAAGACTCCCTAGGGACTGATAAACCCCTGTGACATACTAAGCTGTTAGATTCAGTTCAGAGGTATTGTGCATATAGTGCATTTTTTTTTTCTAAAAGTCACAATTAAGGGAATGTAGCTCCTAACATAAGCCATCAGAATGTGTAACAAAACTTCCCATAAATTAAGGATTTCTCACAATGATCTCCAGTGTTCCGGACTAAAATTTGTAAAACAGAACAAAAAACATACTCTATATTCCAGAGGAAGTTTGGAACTCAAATATGTATTTACTGAAGAAAAAAAAGAAGTAAAAACCATACTGTATTTTCTAGAGCCTCACTTTTGAGTTATTTTCTGCCACATTACATTGCAGAAAAAGAAAGGAGCAAGGTGCTTGAGGACCAAAAAAGAAAATGATCAAGTAACTATGAGGAGAAAGTATTCCCTTCTCACTGCATTTTAGAATTAAAAATAAAAAGATTTGCTAAAACTAGTCACAATGTTAAATCCTTAAAGCAGAAAGCTTTGAAGTAAGGCAAATGGCCTAAATGCAAGACTTCAGACAACTTTATCAACTTCGTGCAACACATTATGGCAAGCAAATTAATTACTCCCAGATGCTGGGGATGAGGAATGCTGCTGGATTGTTTTACTTCTCAAACTCTTCAGTATAAACACACAGTCACAGGACTGAATTCCCTTTTTTGGCTCCCAATATGCAAGTAATTATATACTACGCAGGATAATGTTGGATGAGCCCTTCTTTGAATACCAAGCAAGTTCTGGGTTCTGTCACACTTTTGGATACCATGTCCACAAACATTTTTCTATGACAGTCTTTTTTTTTCTGACAGTTTTAGTAACAACTGGTAAACAAATTGTTTCAAGTTTTTTTTTTTAATTCAGCAGTACAGGCCTCATTTCCAAATTATTCCAAACTCTTTTAGAGCTATAGGGGGGAAATTTTACTTCTTATAGAGCTTCTATGTTGCTGCAAACAGTTTTTCTGCAATTCTCTTGAGAAGGGGTCAGAATTCATAAGTGTTTATATCTTTACAGTCCTCATATTTGACTGGCATGTAAATAAAGAGAAAAAGACAGATTGTGAATTAGCTGTGAATTGAGAATATGTTTAGCATTAAGCATAACCTCTAGGGTCATGGCCAGAATATGGGAGCATATTTTCTACTACAGTCTCAAATTTTTACAGGGCAGATGGATGACTCATGCAGGGTTTTTGGGCTGCCCAGCCTTCATGCTTATGGGAGTAAATAAACTCAGTGGTTTTCTCTAGGTCTTCAGATAAGGAAGTACAGGTGTGTGTGTATGTGTGTGTGTGTGTGTGTGTGTGTGTGTGTGTGTGTGTGTGTTCCCTCTGGAACTATTAAAGAAAAATTGCATTTTATGCAGAATGAAAGAGACCTTCTGTAGTTCTGCCAACTGCCATACAAACAAGAGGGGAAGTTCAGGGAAAGGTTATAGCTAAAAATAAATAAATAAAAAGAATTCAATGAGAAAACAATATTCAAGTCAGGTTGCAGTCCAGAGAAAAATCCTTATTCAGAACTTAACTGCCATCCTGCTTTCTCTGAAGTGAGCAGCTACTGGTTATTGAAACCACCCCATATGGCTGAGTCCCTGCAGCCATGGCAACACACAGCCCTCCTGTGCTGGAGTGGTTGAGGCACAATGGGGAAGTTCCCTGGCCACGGGCATTCTGGCTACAAATGAGGGAGATTGTGAGGGGTTTTGTTGTTTTTGCTTTTATTTTCCTTTTATGTGTACTGGGATTCTGAATCCTATGTTTCTGGTTAGTTATTGGAGATTTTTCCAACTGTAATAAACCCTGACCAAAGGGGTAGATTCACTCAAATAGCAGTTTGGAAGAGAAGCCCTGAAGTGTTCCTCAGGGAAATGATTTATTTTCAGCCTCTTTTAAATTACAAGTCTTTAGTAGGCTCTAGGCATTTGTACCTGGTCTCTTGTATTAGAATTTTAAGATGCTCTTGAAATAATGCTTATCTTACTTTTTATATTTGTAGTTTATAATAACATATAACCTAAAAGATAAAAAATTTTCATAGTCTTGTGAATTGACAGATTTATCTGTAACTTAAATTTTTGACTTAGAAATACAGACTATATCTTAAACATTACGCATGCTTGACTCCAATGATTGATATATTTCAATGTTGAAATCACTATCTTGGTGTCATTACTATTGAAAGATAAAAAAAAATCTAACAGTGAACTATAAAGGAAATTCTAATGTAACTGCATGATGTAGCTTAGGAAGTAAGAGTACAGATCAGTTATGGCAAACTTTTTAGACCTTTCAATGATACAAACAATTTGCAGTGGCTTATGTGCCAGAGGTTTGCCGCCACCAACACAGACTTTAGGACCAACTGCTTGAGTTCCAGTCCCAACAAGTATCAGCTGTATAACCTCTGGCAAGTTACTTAAATTCTCTGAGTCTATTTTCTTGTACATAAAATGCAGATAAGAATAGTAGTTACCTTCCAAAAAAGGTTATCATTACAAATATTAAATAAGTTAATATTTGTTAAGTGTTTAAAACTGTGTTTGGTAGTGTTATATAACCACTTAGAAATAAATGAGGAAAGAAGAAAGAGAAAGAAAGAAAGAAAGAAAGAAAGAAAGAAAGAAAGAAAGAAAAGAAATTTTAATAAGCCTCATTTTTGACTGTGGGAAATACCACCTTTGGAATCTGAAATAGAAGAGTGTATTTGTGTACCTATGTCCCCTTCTTCAAACATTATATTTCTTATTTACATATAAGACTTTTAATTCAGTTAGAGTTATCCCTAAGGCCCTTTGAGACTGACAAAACAGCTTATTTGTGAGTTTAGGCAATTTGTATGCCTGTATAGAGGAAATGTTTTCAATAATAGATACTAGATCTTCTGATTCATTTGGATCCTTGTAAATGCTTGAGAGCACAAATCACAGTGCTTGCTAAATTAGCAAACTTAAATTGTGACCCCCAGACTGGGAAACTCATCACTATATTCTATACTTCATCAGTAACCAAGAATCCCCAGTTTCCTAGAAACAGAAGAGCCAGCATTTTTTCACCTCCGTAATACAGCAAGGCACACCTTTCCTACCAGGGCTTTTTCGAAGGTTTTACGTTTCATTCAGAATTCCACCACTGGCACTGAAGAGTCCACTCATGAGCTCAGATATACAACTCTCACGGTATCTCATGCCTATTTTTATAAAACCTAGAATTGTATTCTTTCCTATCACAGAGTCAGCCTAATACTGATCCTACTGTACAATTATTTTCTTCTGTTCACAGTTCCCTGATTAAGTGTGTGAAGTTTTGCTGTTAGATATCAGTGGTTGAAAGTGCTTTCATGGATCTTTTTGGGATATTTGGATGCTTTCCAACAAACACTGTAGTGAATCACCCAGAAACTCCAAAACTTTTTGGAGGCCAGTCTATCTGAGCCTAAAAGGTTAGCATTTTAGTCAGTGTTTTCAATTAAGACATACTCTGAGTTCTAAGAACAGGAATTTCTAGGAAAGAAAGAAAGAAAGAAAGAAAGAAAGAAAGAAAGAAAGAAAGAAAGAAAGAAAGAAAGAGAGAGAGAAAGAAAGAGAAAGAAAGAGAAAGAAAGAGAAAGAAAAAGAAAGAGAAAGAAAGAGAAAGGAAAGAAAGAAAGAAAGTAATTTTAGTTTGTAAAATGGCAAAATTTCTGTATTTAAAATGAGATTTTTTTCTCTTCTTTACTTCATAATGGAGTTATATAGGTGAGAAGAGTTAGGAACACTTAAGTGTAGGACTGGGTCCTAAAAGGGTGAAGACTGAGATGAATAAACAAGGTTTATTTTTTTAAATTCAAGGTCACCCCAGATTTGACCACATATCCTGTTTTCTAAGAAAACAAATGTATTATCACATCCAATGAAACTTGCTGTGGGAAAAAATTTTAGAGGCCAGCAGTAAAATTAGCAAAAGGCAATATTTCATAGCTGAAGGAAACAGAAACTATAGCTGCAAGAAACTCAGGACCATAGAATCATTAGAGAAGACACAAAACTGAATAAACTGACTTTACTGTTCTAAAAAGTTTAAATGAAAATCTTAAAAACAGAGTCTCTTTTTTCTTACATCCTACTCCAAGAATTAGAAAGGCCTCACACAAGAATGTTGTCTCTAGAATTTAGTGTTACTTAAAACAGAAGTGAAATTGACATACAAGGAGAGTTGCACGGGAATAGCAATCAAGAAACCTGGGCTCCAGCTTCATTTTGGTCCCTTGTCAATGTATGAAAGGTTACTATCCCTCTCTAAGATATTAATAATTATGGTGGTGGTGGCAGCAGCAACTACTATAGCAGCAAAATTAATAATAGAAGCAAGGGCAGCAATAACAGTAGCAATAGCAGAAGCAGTAGAAGTAATAAAGCGTCAGAGAAACAGTTATAGAAACAGCAACAGCAATAGCATTACTAGCAGCTGCAGCAGTAGAAGTGGCAAGAGTAGCAAGCAGCAGCAGTAGTAAAAGTTTTCATTTATTGACAGTCTACTATAGTCTACTATAGACTAAAACTATATAGACATTTAATTTAAACCCAATGTTGATATTTCAGATTAGGTATTATTACCCTCATTTAACTGAAGACTAGAAAGATTTAGTAATTGGTTCAAAATCACTTTGTTAAGATATAGAAAACTCTGGATTTTTGAATCTGGATCCACTGGATTTCAAAGCCTTTCATTTTTCTTGGGAAATAGTGTGGTGTGGAGCAGGGTGTGTCAAATATTAAGGTACTTATGAGTCATTTGGAGAACTTATGAAAATGGAGATTGTGATGCAAATGGTGGGCAGTGTGCTGCTAGAGAGTCTGAATTTCTCACACATTCCCAGGAGCTACTATTCCAGATCCAGGAACCACACTCTGACTAGTGAAGGAAGACTGGAAAGAAAATATGCTTCCTTTCAGAACTGTGGCCTCAGTGAACTCATCTATAGCACAAAAGGTTTGATAAAACTATTTTTAAGGTGCATTCCCATTCTAAAATCCCCATATTCAGGATGTAGTATGGTATTAAGAAACCAGACCATTTAGGAATGACTGTTATCCACATGAATTTTAAAACTGGTTTCAGATGAGATTCTGGTTGTGATTTATGAATCTTCCTGAAGCATCGCTGACAGGTGGGGATCAGCCACTCTCACACAAATTACATTATTGTTAAGCTTTAGGCTGAGCTAAAAATCTACCGAAAGAGTTCAAAGCACTTCTTTACATAAGCATCTTTAAAGATTATGAATGTAAAAATAGTTTCTTGTGAGAAGCTTAGATGGCAGGGTTTTTCTTTTTAATAACAGAAATGAGAAGTCTCCAGAACCATAATGGTAGCACAATCCATAAAAATATGTTAATGCCTCATCTTAAAGTCTTACAGAAATTGAGGTTTTCTGAGTTAACAAAATAGACTTCACCACAGATGGTCTGAATGATAAAAGCAACCAGTGCACTAGGATAGGAAGACTAAAAACACTGCTCTTAGCTAGCATGCTGAGAATCTTTAAGGAAATCTTTTGACATATAGTTTTGCTAACTATTGAAGGAAAAAAGGTTCTGATTGGCAAGGGCCCCTCAAATGCTTTTGGCAAAGCTCAGAGCTATACAACGTACAAGCTTGATGAAGAAACTGTTTCTAATTAAAATGAATACCTTTATTAAGATACATCTTCTCATCATCTTGTGCTTAACACAATCTAGGAACTACCATCCAGGTCTGAGCTAAAGTCCAGGTCACTAAGAAAGATGCTACAAACTCCTTTTCCAAATCTCAAACAAAGGTAGCCATAGAGATAGGGCATTTCTATGAGTTTCTTTGTTGAAACTGTTAGAAACTGCAATTAGAAGCCTTAATTGAGGGGTTTTAGAAATCATACATAAATGCACATCCATCTGGAATAACATAATATGTGTAGATCTGATGTCACTGTATGCTTTCTAAGGTCCTCCAAAGTCTGCATTTATTTAGCCAACTCTCAGTTGCTTATGCAATCATAGTCAAAATTGTTAGAGATAAAGTCATTTTTATCTAAATAGTTTCTGACGAGGAAACTCAAAATGTAAAATAACAAAGGTACTTCATTTAAAGTTTGGGACAAAAGATCTCCCTTTAACCTGCTTTAGGTATATAGATTGCATCCCAGCTGTCAACTGCTATTTAATACTACTCCAGAATTCAGTTGCTAAAACCAGAACTTTCTTATCTCTCTTAGTCTTATAGCTTGACAAGGATCAACTAGGAAGTTCTTACTTGGGTCCTTTCTTGTAGTGACAATCATGAAAGCAACACATGGGCATGGTGGTTCATGCTTGTAAACCCAGCACTTGAGAGGCTAAGAAAGGAGGCATCCCCATGAGTTGGGCCAGCCTGGGCTACATAATGAGTTCACGGCCAGCCTGAATGACCCATAGAGACCTTGTAAAAATCAAGTAAATAAAACAAACAAACAACAACAAAAACAGAAAGAAAGCATCTAAAGGCTCTCCAGTTGGCTGTCCAACATGGCTCTTTCACTTCTAGGTCCAGCACCTGAGTGTTCTTGGATTCTCTCTCACCATCATGTAGCATCTCATTATCCATGGCCTTTCAGTGTGGCTTCGGGTTCTGACAGCATGATGATTTCTGGGTAGCCACATTTCACACCTAGTAGCTTAATTTTAAGGGGCAGAAGCTGAAAATAACAGGGAAACTAACATTTATGTCTAGAACTGACACTATCACACCCTCTGTATTCATTTATACCTATGATAATATGGAGCCTTCTGGATTTGGAGGGAAAGAGAAATAGTCACCTCTTAATGGGAAGGCAGAAATACCACTTTGTAGAACAGCATGTGGGATGAGAAATACTATTGCAGTGAACTTTGGAAATATAATTGTCACAGTTAAAAGGCACTATGGGGATAACAATTTGAGACAAAATGAACAATCTTAAGGTCTTCCAAATGTCATCTTTATTAGATGCTTAAATTATGATCTGTACAAAATTTAAACTCACAAGTTTGATTTGCTGTGTGGGTCTTCTCTACTGGAAGAGGTATTAATGCATCCTATTGGACAAAGTACTATGAGCTTCTATTTGTTGGGGAAAGGGAGGGAGTGTGCAAAAGGGAAGGTAAGGACATTAGTGGTTTCATAATACAGCTAAAATTTTCCCGCAGGATTTTCCATATCATGAAACATGACTGGTGTAGATATCAGTGGTCAGAACATTAAGACTGGAGGGATAGAAAGCAGTAGTAACTAGACGAGCTAACATTAAAGCAGGCAGCTGGCATTTTACAGAGCATTTTGAGAAAGTCTTCAATAAAAAACAACTGATAAAATTTTAAAGGCTGCATTTTGAAGAATGCATAAGCAAAACTTAAAAACCCTAAAAGCTTTGAGAACTAAGAGCTCTGAGAAGTGGAGTCCTAACCCAGCTAGAATAAGAGAATTTCCAGAACTTAAAAGAACTAGAGCAGCTCTTGGGATCCAGTAATTAGGAATTTTCTCTGGCTCCTTCGTGAGTAAGGAAGAAAATAGTAGAAACCATGATAAATGATATATTAGACACAAAACATCTTTTACTGTATTCAGTTACTTATGATAAAATATTTAAGTACTAAAATTACCATATCAGAAAAAAGATTCAGTTATTCTTAGCAAATCCATTGGTTATCTTAATTCCAGAAATAAAGTATGTTTTTGAAGGTCCCTGAGATGAATGCATATTAGTTGAGTGTTATGGTTAAGATTTTTATGCCCAAAAAGAACAAAATCCTTCAGAATTCTTCCTATGCAAGGTTTATTTATGTCTGTAAGTGTCACATGGCACATTAACATATTCACTAGGATGATAGAAAAATAATCCAGAATAGTCTTATGTTAGCTTTCTCTCATTATAATGAAATATTTGAGACAATCAACTTACAAAGGGAAAAAGTTTATTTCGGCTCATGGGTTTAGTGCTTTCAGAGTCACTGCTGTTAGGCCCCGGCAGAGGTGCTGGATAGAGAGGGCAGTTGTCATGTGGTAGAGCAAAGCTATACAGCCATAGCCAGGAAACCAAAGAGAATGAGGAGGTGGCCATGGTCCACTATCTCCTTTGGGGATCACCCTCAATTACACAAAGTCTTCACACTAAAGCCCACCTCCTAACAGTTTCACAGATTACCAGAAGCATCTTCCTGGGAACCAAGCCTCCAGCACAATGGGCCTTTGGAGGGACATTTAAGATCCAAACAATAGCAAGTCTGATACTCAGTTTGGCTCAGTATATTATCCTCTGTAACTCAGGATGGGAGAACTAGTTTGAATATACTTGAAGAACAAGTATAGAATAGAAAATCAAATTCCATATTTTTCTTTCTTAGAGAAATTACCTCTTGGAAATTGCTCCATTTATTATTGGCAAAGTATCCTGCTACTAGAGCGGGATTTTCAGAATGAGTCTGAAAGAGATGAAGTATAGGCATTTCTGATGAGGTTATATTATAAGACTGGCCTTATTCAAAGCTTTTAAAACCAAGCATGGGCATGAGATATGACAGATTACTAAATTTGTGTGTATGGGAGGGAAAGGAGGTTTGGTCGTGAGGTATTAGTAAGGAGGGAAGCACTAAGGAAGGAGAAAAACTACTGGCTTTGAAAAATAATCCTCGAGTATTTTGATATATAAATATTTTACACATAAATATACTCTTTGGACTTAATATCTCTCTTCTATGATCACAGTTTACTGCAGCATGGTCTTCATGATCAGTCTTCTACTTCCTCACCATTAGGAATGACATTCATGAGCTGGGGATATAGCTCAGTGGCATAGTACCTGCCCTGCAAATGCAAGGTTCTGAGTTCAATTTCTGGTACCAAAAAAAAGTGTAAGGGGGGATTAGGAATGACATTGAATTCGTGCCATAGAATACTTCAGAACAGTCCATACTCTTTCACATCTTTGTGCATCTTACATGGCTTGAGCACCTGTTCTTTCTTGAACCATCAGGTAAATATGTACTCTATTTACAAATACTTAAAAGTAATATGCTTTTAAGAGTCAGTTTGAATACTGCCTCATTTGTGAAGCTTTTCCTTGCCTTGACTCTTATCCTCACCCTTTGCAAGGGACAAATGACTACTACTTTTTTTGATAATTCTTATTACTTTATATTTCTATAATAGTACTACCAGACACCATTTCTTCTTTTTATTTAAATGTCTACTTCTCAGTACCAAGTGGCAAACACTCACAAGACAGCTCCATGGATTCTTTAAAGACCCCAGACTTCAAGTTCTCATCTAATTTTGTGATCAGTCTCAGTTCTTTTCAATAAATTCCATTTTTGCACTCAAATTTTGTAAATCAATTTCTATTTTACAGAACTGCAGGATTCTAACTGCTGTAGCAATATACTGAAACCTAGCAAATTGTCTGAATGAAAGGAATTCAGGAAGCTCAGAGCACAGGGAAGGCAAACCCATAGTGTCTAAAATTGGCAGCGATTGTCCAGCACTCTTCACAGAAGGGGGTTGCCCTTAAACTTATCTAGTCTGATGCCAAGAGAAGTGTTCTCTATTGTGGGTCAAGGATAATTTTTACAACTCACCATTTTTTGCCTGATACATAAAACAAAAATTGTATATATTAATGAGGTACCATGTAATGTTTTGATACATGAATACACTGTGTAACATTTAAATCAGGCTGGCCACAACTGTTCCCTCAAACATTCATTATGTCTATGGTAAAAATTTTCAACATCCTGTCTTATAGCATTATGAAATGCATAATACATTGTCGTTATCTATAGAGAGTGTATTCCTAAGACCATCCTCCACTTTTTTTATGATTCCGTGTTTCCCAGTCAACTTATGATCACACACTCAATTCTCAAGGTACTATGAGATCAGGAAAGAAGTAGCTGTGATAACTGGAAAGGAATACCTTCAATTTTGACTGAATAACTATTTTTTTTAACAGTCTGAACAGCCCAAGTCAGGTGTCTCAGCATGAAAAATGTTAGTACCTTAGCAGCTGAGATTCTCAATCTGCAAGACTTAGACTGGCCTACAGTGACTCACCAATACTGTGCCACCATTTGAGGCTCAGCCAAAACTCCCCTTTCTCCAGATTTCTCTACCTTGCCACATCTCATTTCATCACGATGTGTTACTACACACTAGTGGTGGGTAAATCTCTTAAGGTCCACATTCTTGTCTATATGTAGGTTGAGATAATGAGGAAAACTTAATTGAATCCAACCAAAGCCTGTATTTAGACACTTGAGAAAACGAGGTTTGGTTCTACCTTTATGTGGCAAAGGGGTTGTTAAGAAAACTGATAATGTAAAGCATTACTTCTCTCTGTGTTTTCTGTGACAATACCGAATGGTATCAGAATTAACAACAGAGATTCACAAGTCCGTCTCCTTATTCCACCCTTGGTTTTTCTCTTAAGAAAGTATGTTGCAATGCAAATGCATGGCCATAATATTATTATGATAACTTTAAATCTTCTCTGATTTATTTTTAAAAGTCAATCATTTTCAAACTTTGATATCTCTAAGATAGGTATTAGATTGCTTGCAACACATCGATGTCCTCTTGCTGATGTAAATATTGAAAGTATTTTTGCTAATTATTAACTAAGGTAATAAGAGTTTTCTAGTGATTTTAGAATCAGCATAACCAATTTGTTTCTTTCCTGTCAGTTATCCAGCAAGAGGGACAGAGACCCTATTTATGTTGAAAGCTTAAACTAGAGTAATGATGGATCCTGAAACCCAATAAACCACTTCCATTACCTGGAGGTTGTATATTTGTTTTGTGTCCTTCTCACAGGTTTGATCTGGCCTCCCTAATCAGGTCCAATATACAAGGTTTTACTGAATATTAAAAGTTTTGAGACAGTCAAGTCAATTGGCAGTGATAGTTTCTTTGTTCTGAGATTGATTTAGATTCTTCAACTTCATGGGATTTAATCCTTGTCTGCAGGTTGAGTGTTATACTACTGATGTCAGATAATGCCTTCTTTTGGCCATGTGAGTCTTATCTAGCACTTGACCTGCAAATTAGGCCTCTAGAGTGATTATACCTATCTCTGTAGAAATACAGAGGCAGATGACACTTAAGGAGAGATCATAATGAAGTGTTTTCACACCAACATCATACAGAATATACACAAGTTACTTTCTAAAGTTTGGTATAATACGCTATGCTGATTATACATTGTACTGATGGCTTTGGGACTGCAAGGACTTTTTAAAAACGCAGCTGTGAGTTTGCATCCTGCATGCAAGGAATTACCTAGGAATAAAGCAATGAATTAAAGATGGCAGAGTTCCCTTTGCTTAACATTTCCTATTTTTCAAGGGTTTGTTTTGCAACTTTAATATTATTAATCTACACAACCTTTTACTTTTCATTCAGAATTTATATCAGAATCAAGCTAATAAATTAAAGATGAGTTAGTTCATTGTTGGGTGGTTTAACATAGGCCTAGTGTGTTAATCCTGATGTGCTTGTTACTAGGGTTTTAAAATTTTTATTATTATTATTATTTTTTCTGCCTTGTAGCTGTGGATAGGCAGTAGCAATAAATCAGAACAAAGGAATGAAGGTATTGGGGCTTTAGGGAAAACATGTATTAGAAAAAATTGGTTTGGCACTAAGGGCTGTATTGCATTAAGATGAATTTAGAGATACAGAGGTAAGAGAATATAGACAAATAAATTGTATAAATAATCTGAGAAGTAGCAAGTCTGTACAGACCCCAAGTAACCCTGTAAGCTACCATCAACAGAACTTTCTAATTCCAGTTGAAACAGACCAAACAGGTACACTGTACTTAAATAAATAGCCAGGAGAAATGGGCACATGGCTAATGCTAGGAAAGTGGGAGAAACAGATAAAGCTCTATAAAATAGCCCAAAGGATTGGAATAATAGAAGGCAGCGTAGGAGTCTGACATAGCATCTTTTGTGAATAGGGCTTTATTGCCACTCCAGGCACTGATATTGCAAGCACATGCTAAGACAACCAGCAACTGGGAGCCTCACAGCATGACTCTTGCCTGAGTAATGCAAGTCTCTGCATTAGTGAATTCATGTTGTCAGCCTGAATGCACAGGCACAGGAAGAGGAATTCAGATAAGCCTGATCATGTGAATAAAAGACAAGGTGTGGGAGGTGGTGATGATAAGAAGGAGATAGTACTGCTCTAGTGCCCTAAAGTAGTGCAAGAATGCCAGAAGTAGAGAAAAAAAAAATCAAAGGAATAAAAAGAGCTTACATGATAACTGAACTGAGAGATTTTGGAAGAGATTTCATCCTAACTAAAGCATAAAAGCTCTGTAGTTAGGAAATACATCTTATTTAAAGCCCAGAATTTGTTTATGTGATTCATATGTGTCTGCTTTGTCTCCAGTTCTTTAAGTTGGCCCAGAGAAGCACTTATGTACATAGAGGAGATCCTGTTCCCACTCATCTTTGGTGCTTGACAAGCCCTCGTCCTATTTCTTGATTTGGCCAGCTGATCCCAGGCCCTGAATCTCATTCCCTGGAATATGCCTGAGGCCTGCTCCTCATTGGACCCTTCTACCTTACTGACCTTTTCCCTTACCTCCCCCTGCTACTCTGAGGGTCAAAACTAGGATCTCCTGCATGCGAGGTAAGTACTTGATCTCTGAACCATCTCCCTAGCACTCATCCTTCTTAATTCACCCTCCCTAAGCTTCTTCATCAAGGTTTGTTTGACAGACTGTCACTACAAAACTATTGGTGATTATCTCTGTACTAATCACAATGATTATGCTATCTTATTTGAAAGGTTCTTGCCCTAGTATACATTACAGTTATGGCGGTGGTCTAACATAGCAGAAGGCCAAAGCAGAAATGCTTACCTCTTCCTGCTTCTTCAGCCCCAGTTGCAACTCTCCTTCTTGTTTGCGTGCACAGAGAATTCCAATAGGTTCCTCACAGGTCATCAATATCCGCCTCATGCGCCACTTCAATCAGAAGTCATATAACCCTCTGCCTCTCTGTATCTGGTTGAAGGAGACAGCCCAGCCGCCATGGGTTATGTGCTCCTTCCCATGTCCTCAACTCAATAAACCTGTTCATTTTGTACTTTTGCTTCTCTGTTGTGCCAGAATACTCTTAACACTATACAGCCTGACTCTCCTAACAAAAGAGTATATTTCTTTGGTTTCATAGGCTTGCAACAGTTGAGAGCCCTAATGCAATCAGAATAACTGCCTTTTTGTTCCCTTCTTTGCCCTTTTATTCAAGTAATATGTGGTCTCTCACATCAAGAAATTTGCAATTTAATATGAAGGAATGTGAAGATGGAAATTCAAAAACAAGAAAAAAGTACATGTTTAAGTAAATTACATACACACATTAAGTATGTAAATCAGCACATAATCATTTGGCAAATGAGTGGGTACTAATTGGTATCAGAATTCAAAAGCAATAGAGAAAGACCACTTTAAGCCAGTGAAGCCACTTTAAGCCAGTGATAAATAAGCTCACTGGCTTATTTATCAGGGGAAGTTGAAGGTTTAGTTTGTGTTCTTGTGGGAGCTTCAAGGTTCTTGCTCAGACAAAAGAAAGAGTTTTAGGGCCTTGGTACAGTGAGCAGCTGGCAAGAAAGAACATGGGCAGATAAAGGTTTACCTTTAAATTGAACTACTGCAACCTTTTCATGTATCTTCCTGTGAAAAGGTGTGTATCCCCACGATCTTGAACCATGATCTTGGTGCATCTAAAACATGACAGTGTGTTTCTTGGAAAGCCTGTGCATTTTGAATTGACAGGAAAATTCCATCTGCAGGTCAGCATAAGCAGCCTAAGAAGTTTATGCTCTTCTACTAGCCAGCAGCTAAACCCAGGCTCCTTTCACCCTTTGGTTAAATGCAAGCTAAATTCATTTTAATATTGCACTGTCAGTGTTTTATTTATTTGTCCTCATGCCACATTTCCTCTTCCAAATCTCTCTTGCATAAATGATTTACCATTTGTTCCTAAAGCCGAAGATTTTATGCTTTGTCTCTTTCTTCGATAAGAGGATATTGCAGCTGCTTTTCTTTTGCGCTGCAGATGGTTTTTATTTTGTTAATTCAAAGTTCAGTAGAGTAACTAGTTTAGTAAGGCACAGAAAACCAAGAGGTTCAGCCCTTGAAATGACTAAGACAGTCAATCTTCACCAGTCCATTATCACATAGAACCCTGTTGAATTTTCTTCCTTAAAAAGTTAGCAAAGTGTTTCTTAAAATAGGTTTTACATTTTCTTAGCTTTTCAAACTAAGCATATTTAACTACTGGACACTTAAGGTCTGTAAGATTAAGTGAAGAATAGAAAACCTATAAATCTTGAAGGATTTTTTTTCTTTAAAAGGGGGAGGGCAGTTCTTTTGGATGGACCTATGTAGGAAGGTAGAGTGCTCTACACTGAAGACAGGGATTACATGATTAAAAGATTTTTTTTTTCAGTTTCTTTAAGATGACTCTTGGCCTATTAGTTTATAATAAGCAAATTATATAATATAGTTTTTATGGTGCTAGTCACTAGAGTAAGATAAAATGTTTAAAGTAAAACAAAAATCAACAATATTAATTCATCAGTTCAGTACTGAACTACAATTGTTAACTCCAAAGGAGTCAGCAGAAAGCCTGTTCCATAATAAAGTTTGCATGCACAGTAGAGACTCCTGGAAGCTTTTTCTTTTTTCCCTTGGGACTTGTGGGCAAATAATGGCTGCAGAACCACTACTCTCAGGATACTGCACTAGTTTCCTGAATCGCTCTTATTCTTTAAAAGTTTCTAGACTATAGACCACAGGAAACAACAGTGGATGAGAAATGAAGAATCAACTTAGAAATTGGGTATCAATGCTATCAACAGAACTTATTACATGTAAACAGAGAAAATGGCAAAACCTGTTGAGATTTGTCCATGATCATGTATAAATAGACTTCTCCAGGTTTTAGCAGTTACATTTTTGTTCAGGAATAATGATTATGCATAAGTTAATTTAGACCTATATAAAATTTTTGTCTCTCCAGAAATTTATAGAATAACCAATCTGAAATAAAATGCACACTCAAAAATGGGTAGAGCAAGCCAGTGAAAAGAAGTGAGGACATAGGGAATTTGATTAATATAGTTCAAAAATTAATCTTACAAGCATATAGAATTTTACAGCCAATAAAGAGAAAATAGTTTTTTTCAAAGGCCAATGGAACTTTCACAAAAATTAATTATGCAGTATGTAACAAAGACAACCTCAATACAGTTATTAAAGTAAAAAAGAATTTTCATTCTCTGACCATATTGCAATTAACACACACTCCCCAAATCCAACAATATCAAAAATTTTAAGGCAGGCATTTAAATTATTTAAAAGAAAGTAAAATAATAAAATCATTGAACAAATAGAAATGAATGACTATGTCAACTTTACATATCAAAAGCTATGGATGTCAGAGAGATGTGGCTTAAGAGTCTGTTATTGCCAGTTCTAAAGTTAGAGCAGAGAGACCGTGATCCAAGTAGGCAGTCATGCCTAGAAGCTTAGATGAATCCTCACCTTCTATCCTAAGAAAATAGGTACCTTTATCCTACAAATGCATAGAACTGAGTTCTTGCAACAACCTGGCTGAGAAGAAGATAATTTTTAAAATTTATATTATTTTTATTGTTACTAGGTTTGTTGGTACAATTTAGATATACATAATGATCACATTGGTCATAGGGAATTTGTACCTGTACATGATATTTATTGATTCCTCTTTTTTCTCCATTCCTTTCCTCACCCTTCAACCTCTCTTCTGATCCTTATTTACAAAGTTTTGTTTTCATTTTATCCTTCATTTTTCATTTTTTCTTTTCTCTTCCTTCTTTTCTCTCTCCCTCCTTTTGAACAATTTTTATTCATTCATCAGTTGATGGGCATTTGGGCTGTTTCCAAAATCTGGCTATTACAAACTGTGCCACTATACACATGGGGGTACATATACTGCTGCAATATGATGCTATTAATTCTTTAGGGAAGAGAGCAAGAAGGGGAATAGCTGAGTCAAATGAGACTTCTAGTCCCAATTTTTTGAGGAATCTCCACATTCATTTCCATAGTGGTTGTCCCAAACTACATTCCTACCAATAGTGGAGAAGGGTTCCTTTTTTCCCACATTTCTCTCTGCCAGTATTTGTTATTGCTTGATTTCTTGATAATAGCCATTCTTTCTGGAGTGAGATGGAATCTCAGAGTTGTTCTAATTTGCATCTCATGAATTCTCTCATAAGCTTCCAAAAAGGCAGAACCCATGTCTGTAGATGCTTTGATGTTAATTCAGTGACACCCATGTCAGACTTCAAATCTATTGTTACAAAATAAAACTATAAAATTACAAATTTGTGTTGTTTTAAGCTAATACATTTGTGTCTTCTGTTATGAAAATAATAGAAAACAAAACCAGATTTTAACACCTGGAATTGAGGTGCTGTTGTAACAAATTACTAAATATTTGACAGAAGTTATAAAATTGGGCAGTTGATAGAAGCTAGAAAAATATTGAGGAAGATGATAGAATATATTTAGATTGCTTTGCACAGATTGTTAGTAGAAACATGGAATTTAAGGAATTGTATCCCTCACTTTTGTGCAAGAAAGAACTTGTAAACAATGAAAACAGAGATCAAAAAAAAATGTTAAAGATATAATTTGCTTTTTTTTTTCCTTTTGCTTATGGTGAAATGCAAGAGGAAAAAAATAAGTTGAGGAAAGAAAAGTTAAACAAATATAATTCAGGAATTGATGATTTGGGAAAATTTCAGCCTGTCCAGATTATAAACAACCTGATAATTAATAGTCACTGTGAGGGAAGTGTACTATAGAGAAATAGATGAAAATGTGACTGGAAAATCTTTTGTTAATATCTCAAAATATCAAGAAGTCAGAAGATTCAGTCACACAAAAAGTTCTTTGAAAAGGTTAAGGAGAATGTGTGAGGATTTTAAAAGAGATGAAAAGTATGAATCACAAACATATAAAGAACTCAAAAAAATCAGTCCTCCCAGATTTAATGACCCAATCCAAAAATAGGCATCTGAGATAAATACAAACTTCTCAGATGAAAAAATACAAACAGCAAATAAATATATGAAAAAATGTTCAACATCATTGGTCATTCAAGAGATGCAAATTAAAACAACACTGAGATTCCACTTTACCCCAGAAAAAATGACTATTATCAAGAAATCAAGGGGAGAAGACAAAATGGCCGATCAGAGAGCAACAAAATACAAAGCCTGCTGGGAGAAACAATTCATATGCCAGAATAAAACACCCTGGAAAGACCCAGACAGAGGGAGATGGATCCTCTTGACACAGGAAGAAATTAAAACATAAAAAAGCTTATCAAATATTTCGGGACTACAACTGAAACAGCTAAAAATTAAGGGACACAGCGTTTTCACGGTGACTCGCCAAGTTTGTGCCAGCTTGAATCTGTGCCAGCCGGCAGAGCCACACAAACTTGTTCCTGCCCCCACTCACAGGAAGCACAGCAGTGCTGAGGTTGGGGGTTGGTGAGCCCAACAGAGAGCAGAGCCAGCAGAGGGACCTTCATTGATCCATGGTCAGTGCTGGGAGTGAGACCCCCCCCCCGCCATGGGAAGGGCGTGACCAGATGGGCGAAATGTTGGAGTCGGGCAGGAGGAGCCTGAACTGGGAGTGACAGTGACTTCAGTTGATTGCTCCCTCCCCAGAGCAGATTCATGGGATTTGCTTGGACTGGGCCGTGCCCCTGCCCAGGACCCAATGAGCTGTCGCAAATTGATTCCCTGCACCTAGGAAGTACTAACCGGGTGAAGGCACCTCAAGTTTGGCTGGCCTGGTGGGGAGGGGCAGGCAAACACAGCTGCTGCTTACACCTCAGTGACAAGAGCAGGCACGACAGGGCAGAGTTCCCTCACCAGCATGCTTCGGAGGAACCGTGGCCAACAGGGAAAGGGGCTGGGACCTACACTGTAACCTGTGTGGTGGAAGCCAGGGCATGACAGGAGAGAGAGGCAGAAGGAGACCCCCAGCCCAGAACCCTGAGAGTACTGATCCAGGAGAAGGAAAAACAAGGGAAACTGAAGGCGGCAAACACGCAACATCAGACATGGCTTCAATGGACATTAAGAGATATCTTCAGGACTTTGTAGACAAGCTCAAAACTGAAATATTAAATCAGGTAAAGCAGGATATGAGTAGAGTAATAAAAGAAATGCTCTCAGGAAGCATCTCTCAGGATGATACAGACGGAAGAAGGGAGGAACACAAAAAAAGGAAAGAAAATTTCGACAAAGAATATAAAGAAAATATAGAATACATGAAGCAGATTCAAAGAGACTACTAGGAAATTAAAAACTCCATTGAAAAATGGAGGGTTTTAAGGCAAAACCCTTAAAAGAAACTAAGGATAGACTATCAAATCTTGAAGACAAGTTTGCAGTGTGTGATCATGAAAGGAAAGATCTCTTAAAAATAACAAGGAAACAGGTAGTAACAATACAAAGGCTAGAAGATGACAAGAGAATCTACAATTTAAGAATCAGAAACGTGAACAAAGAAGCAGGAATACATACAGGCGAATTACAAAGGCTATTCACGGAAATAATTAAGGAAAACTTCCCAAGTATGGGAAAAGAAAATGACATTCAGTTGTGTGAGGCGTATAGAACTCCAGCCACCTACAACCAAAGCAGATCTACACCCAGACATATAATAATCAAGATGCCAGAAATTCAATGTAAAAACAGAATATTAAAAGCTGTCAGAGAAAAGAAACAGATTACCTATAAAGGTAAGCCCATCAGAATCACGGCTGACTTCTCAACACAGACCATCAGATCAAGAAGAGCTTGGAGTGAAGTATTCCAAGCCCTGAAAGAAAGTAACCTCCAGCCCAGATTGATGTACCCTGCAAAACTGTCACTAGAAGTTGATGGAGAAACAAGGTGCTTCCATGACAAAGAGAAACTGTTCGAGTTTGTGACCACCAATCCAACCCTACAGAGAATACTGAAGGACATTCTAGAGAGAGAGAAAAAAAATACCAGGATTTTAGAAACAGTGGCAGAAAGGCCTCAATGAGTGAGGCAGGCAGTAGAATGAAGGAGAAAACTAGACAAACAAAGGCAGAAAAATAGCGTAGCATAAATGAGGCAGAGGATAACTAGAAACTATAACAAAAATGGCCTTGATATGCTATATTGTAAATAGTGCACCAGGATTTAAAACCCACATTACTCATACTACTCTGCTTAGATGTATTATATTCTGTTCCAGTCACTTTTACTTGTACTAGATTTGAGGGCACAGACAGTAATCCTGAAAATAACAGGATATAGTATGGTAATCATCCTTAATTTCCTATTAACTTAATCTAAAGCTCTGTAAAACCTACACTGCTTTACCATGACTGATCGTAGTCGAATCTGGTTTGTTGGATCGCTGTTTTGTATTGATAGATTTTATTCAAAGCTGTTATGATTGATAATATCAAGTCTGAGAGTATAGGCAACTGCACTGAAGATGACAAGATCCGCTAGAATATCCACTATGATTTGATTATTACCTGCCTTTGAAGCTTTATACTGTCTACAATGTTTTATTTTTACTAATATTGTTTACTGCTATACTCAATCGTACTGCTATATTCAGTTATGCCTGATGATATAGACATTCTATTGAAGATAATAAGAAACAACACAGTAATCATTGTAGATCACCTTGTACTGTGGTTTTATATGACTTTTTTGTTTCATGTTTTTATAGGAATTTGTTTTGTTTTGTCTTGCTAAGTTTTGTTTTTCCCTCTAATACAGAAAATATAGAAATACATGCAGATATTCATGCATGTGTAGCTGTCTGCACTCTCACTGCTTGACTATCTACTTTGTATGCTTTAATTTTATAACTTGAGCAACTATTTCTAAGAGGACAATATGGAATTTTAACTAGTGATTTTTATTGTTTATCTTTTTTTTGGAATTCTGTATTACCTCTACCCTTTACATGCTTTTGTTTCTCTTTAAATAAAAAAAAAAGAAAGAAATCAAGCAATAACAAATGCTGGTGTGGCTGTGGGGACAAAGAATCCCTTCTCCACTGTTGTTGGTAATGCAGACTGGTGCAACCACTGTGGAAATCAGTGTGGAGATTCCTCGATAATCTAGGATTGGAGATCCCATACAAACCAGCTATTCCCTTTTGGGGTATCTTCCCCCCAAAATTTAAAAAACATCTTACCACAGTGATATATGGGCACCCATGTTTATAGCAGCACAGTTTGTAATAGCCAGATCTTGGAAACAACCTAAATGCCCATCAACTGAGGAATAGATAAAAAAGATGAGCTATTTTTATACAATGGAGTACTTACTCAGCCATAAAGAAGGATAAAATGGAGACTTTTATAGGCAAATGGATGCATCTTGAGAACATACTCATTAGTGAGATAAATAAGACCCATATGTGTAAACATCATATTGTTTCTTTAGTGTGAGAAGCTGAGAGAGAAAACTTGTATATATGTACATATATTTATATAAAAATAATGGTCAAAATAAAAAGATAAAGGTGCAACTCATAACCTCAGACAAAAAAGTTTCTAAGATTGATAAAGAGTTATGCCTTAGCCCTCTCAGCAAGAGCTAAAAGTAGAGATGAGATTACCTAGGGAAAAAATCTAGGGATGGCTCTCTTATGTGTGATGTCCGTGGGAGGGTCACAAGTTTGTTGAAATTTTATACCAGCAGAAACTGTCAATTTGGGCTGAAAGAAACAATGCAAAAAGAAAAAATGAGTTCAAGTTTATAAAATTCTATAGGTTGATAAGATTATGCAGCTACAAATATGTTCTTCCTTTCATGTAACAGATAAAGACAATTTTTTTAAATACCATACATCATTGAGGACAATTCTCAGACCTTGGAACCAAGAGTTCTACCAGCTGGATTTCAAAATTGTTTGGGATTAATGACTCCTTTTTTTTCTCTTATCTCTATTTTCTCCCTTTTTGAATTGGAAAATCTACAACTGTTATCCTATGCTTATTCCATCATTGTACTTTGGGAGTAAATAACTTGTTTTCTAATTTCATAGGTCTACAGATGGAGAGAAAATGTGTCCCAATATGAATTATATCCAGTCTAACTCAAAGCCGATTTAGGTGGTGAGTAATAGAAAACTAACACAACATATAAGGCAAAAGCTACAGTTTAAAATTACCTTTTTATTTAACAGACTTTCTTGCATGCTTACTTGTTCAAAGTACTGTACTTACATAATTATTTTATTTATATATAGATAGTTGCTATTTGACTTTTAAAGATTAGTATAAATGCAAATCCAAAAATTACCATCTTTATGAAGTTCATTTTCAGAATAAAAATGAGGATCTCAATAATCTTTTCTCATAAAAGATTATGCTATAATCCCATATTTTACTAAAGTTATTCTTATCACCAGTTAGCACAGTAATTTACATACAAATCTTAGTCTTTTATAGTCTCGTAGAACTTTGGGAAGCAAATGATCTGCCAATATTATCCCATTGTACAGAAAAGAAAATAATTACATGAAGGAGGAAAACAGCCTGTCTCTAAACATTGCAAATCCAGTGACTGACCTGAAGAAAAACACAATTTCATTGAATTTGAGCTCTTGCCTCATGTATCAGCTACTGTCAGATTTTTCTCCATGACTTCAACTGAAATTATGACTGGTCCTCACCATCAGAGTACTGGTGCCAAATATTGGAAATCTTTCAATACACAAATATCTCTAATGAAAGTCAAAATAAAATTTTAGATGTAAGTGGTTTTAAAAAAAGTTAAGCCTTTTCCTTTAAGATCAGTAATAAGGCAAGGATACATCCTCTACCTACTAATATTTAACATAGTACGGGAAGTCCCAGCCTGAACAATCAAAGGAAAAAAGAAAAAAAGATAAACAGCATCCAAACAGAAAAAAAGGAAGCAAATTTCTGTCATATCTGATATTACCGTACATAAAAACCCTGAATGTACACTGAAACAGACACAAACTGTTAGAACTAATAAAAAATTTCAGAAAAGTTGTAGGACACAAATCAGCATGGAAAAATCAATTGCATTTGTGTACACTAGCAATGTGTTGGGGACCACAAATTCAAAATGACTAATTTTCCATACTTCCCTAAGGGATAAAAGGAGGTTTGGAATTATTGGTCTCACCCTTTTGGGATTTCCCATTAACCCTCTAGAGATGGGACATCCTCTCCTACCCAGTAAGACTAAACTACAACCACTAAGATTAAAAAACACTCCAGGGCAAGATCCTCCTCAGCACGGTATCATCTCTGCCCTCTTGAGTCATCTCAGGATAATCCGTTGCCTGCTGAGTCATCAACCTCTGAGTCTTCTGCTGACTTTGAATCTTCTACTGGCCCCTCCTATCATTATATACACCCCCAAAATAGTGTCTGGTTTGGAGTGTCTTGGTCTCTTTCCATCTTGAGGCATTGACCTCCCAGCTCCCCTTCATATATTACTAAACTTGTCTCTGTTTCTTTTTTCATACTTTTGCAGTACTCTCATACAGGCAGTTGGGTATCTTGGCTAAGTTCTCGATAACAAAGAACAATCTGAAAAGAAAATTGAAAAATAATTGTATTTACAATTTCATGAAGAAGAGTGAAATACTTTGGTGTAAATTTAAGCAATAGAAAAATGACATACTGAAAACTATAAAACATTACTGAAAGAAATTAAAGACACGAATAAATGGAAAGACATTCCATGTTCATGGATTAGACAACTTAATATTGCTTAAATGTCCATGCTAGCCAAAGCAATCTACAGATTCAGTGCAATTCTTATGAAAATCTCAATGATATTTATTTCAGAAATAGAAAAAACCTTTAAAATTCATGTGGAACTTCAAAGAACTATAGTAGCTAAAATAACCTTTAGAGAGAAAAACAAAACTGAAAGCCTCACATTTCCTGATTTCAAAGTTACAGTAATAAAAATAGCATGGTTCTTGCACTAGGGTACATGATGTATTGACCCATGAAATAGAACAGAGAAGCTGGTCATAAATCATCACACACATGATCTTTGACAGAAGTGCCAAAGTAGGAAAGGATAATCCCTTCGCCAAATGATATTTGAAAAAACTGTATATCTATATGCCAAACAATGAAATTGGACTCTTATTCTATGCCACATACAAAAATTAACTTAAAATACAGTGTGTCACAAATAAGACATGAAGGTATAAAACTTCTGGAAGAAAACATAAGGAGAAAGCTTTGTGATATTGGATTTGGCAATCATTTCTTGCACATGATACCACAGCATACGTATTAAAGTAAAAATCCATGAATGGCACTACATTAAACTTGAAACCTGTGCAGCATAATGGGAGAAAATATTTGTAAACTATCTGCCCTAGAATAAATTACTGTACTGTCATGGCGGTGGTCTAATATGGCGAAAGGCCAAAGCGGGAACGCTTCCTGCTTCCTTCCTGCTTCTTCCTCAACCTGAATTGCAATCCCCCTTCTTGTTTACACGTGAAGAAAATTCCAATCAGCTCCTTGCATGTCATCAAAGCCCACCATCAATGCCCCCCCTAAGCACCACCCAGGTCAGAGGTTATATATATGTATCCCATACCCCACATTCTGCTCAGAGAATGCCAGGCTGCCTATAGTCATGGACTTCTCTCCATGTCCTTGGAATAAAGCCTACTTTTTACTTTATATTTTCTCTTATTGTGCTGAAAAAACCTAACACTATCCATCAGACAATGATTAATATTCAGAATATGAGGTATGACTGAAAAAATACAATGTATGCTTCAATAAAAATTTTTTTATAGTAAAAGACATATTGTTATTAATCCCTCTCAAAATACACCCTCTCCACTTCAAACATGCTTATCCTGTCTGTCTTGCCACTTTCTGAAATGGTGCTTGAAGTGCTTTGTACAAGTGTCTTCAGTTGTGCTGTCCTGGCTACTTTTCTGTTCTGAACTGATGTAAATGTTTACTTTTCATACACTTTTTGACTTTGAGGAAGAGCCAGAAGTTGCACAGCACCAGGCCCAGTGTACGAGGTAGGTGAGGACACACCGCAGTGTTTGTACAGCCTGCCTTTCCATGTCACCACTTGAAAGACATTCACAAGAGGCCTTCCTAGAAGGTGGCAATAAGGATAGAGTAAGTATGTGTAAAGAGGGAGCAGTATTTTGAGGAAGATTAATGGCATTGTGACTTTTATTGTAATAAATTTAAAAAATTTAAATAGTAACTGTGTTTTGTGATCATCCCTTGTATATAAGAAACCCACATAACTCAATAGTAAAAAAAAAAATCTAATTAAAAAATGGGCAAAGGACTCAAAAGTTATTCTCTAAAGAAAATACATAAATGTCCACCAATTATATGAAAATATTCAACATCACTAATAATCAGGGTAATGCAACTCAAAATCACAAGGAAATATCACCTCACACACATTAGAAAAACCATCACTAAAAAAACAAAACAGAAAATGACAAGTTCTGGAAGGAATGTGGAGAAATTGGAACTCCTGCGCACCGCTGGAAATATAAAATGGTACAGCCACTATGGAAAACAATTCTATATTCTCCAATAGAAAAATGAAATTTCATGTAATCCAGCAATCTCTCTTCTGGATATATATATTTAAAAGAATTAAAGCCAGGTTCTCAAAAAGATACTTGAACATTTATATTTATTGCAGAATTTCTTCATAGTAGCCAAGAGGTGGAAGCAACTGAAATTTTATTCAACAGATGAATAGTGTGGTATATACATAGGAGAATATTATTCAGCCCTAAAAAGGGAAATTCTATCATATACAATATAGAAAAACTGTGAGGACATTATGCTACATGAAGTAAGACTGTTACAAAAAGACAAATACTGAATGGTTCCATGTATATGAAGTATCTAAAATAGTCAAACTCTCAGAAACAGAAAGTAAAATGGTGGTTGCCAAGAACTAGGAGGAGGGAGAAATGGGAATTATTGTTCAATGAATATAGATTTTCAGTTTTGCAAGATGAAAAAGTTCTGGAGAGCTGTTCTACAACAGTATGGACACAGTTAACACTGCATATACATTTCTTGTGGTCCTGGGGATTGAACCCAGGGTGTTGTACATGCAAGGCAAGAGCTGTACCACTGAGCCACATTCCCCAGCCCAATACTACAAAGTTAAAGACGGTTAAGATAGTGAATTCTGTCATTTTTTAACCACAAATTACAGAACTACAAACCATTCCTAATATGAGGATTTAAGAGGTCACATTGAAAATAAGTTGTTAGAGTACTACTTTATTGCTGTTACACATTAAAAAATTGTTTTTAAAATGTATGTCTGGCTGAAGACTGATCATTCAAAGAATAACACTAGCTCATTTTGTAATAGAGAATGCTTTCTGAAGCCAATTAAATCAAATGTATTTTTACAGCAATTAGAAATATTTAACTAATGATTATTATTCAGCGTTTGCTATATAACATTAATTATGATGAGTTTACTTGGCTTTTTATAAGAATAAGAAGTGTGAGAGTTTGGGAATTACATGTTTATGATGTTGTAGTAGAAGTTAAACTTAAAATAAACTTTGGAACTTTACATGAAAAACAAATAGCTTTCTAAATCTGATGTTGAGGCAAAAATATCTCTCAGGGAATAAGCCTTGTAGATCTGACATTTTTATAAAGTCTACTCAACATTAGAAATATCCTGGAAGCATCATCTTTATGTAAATAACTGTACTTGGCATCGTTAGAAATACAAAAATGAATTGCCTCAATCTCTGGACTCAAAGATCCTGTGTTACCAAAGTAATCTGAAGAATTTTTGATTCCTTAAACTGTGTTCCAATGAATTATTTAACTTTGTTACTCTCCTTGATTTCTGTCATCAATCACTTTAAATTTTTCTTCCCATACATAGGTGACTTCTTTTTTATTTTTATTTTCATTTTTATTAGTACTTGTTTGCAGTATTCATCGTGGGGAGTTGGTACACATAAATAATGTATCTTAATTCCTTTTCCACTCCCCTCATTTCTTGGTCTCTTTCTATTTTGCAAAAAGATCTATCTTCCTGGTTCCTATTATCTTTTATTTTGCTCTTCATTTATATTTTGGGTTTCTCATATAAGAGAAATCATGTGATATTTAAGCTTGTGTGTCATTTCATTTAACATTATGGTCTCAAGGTACACCTATTTTCCTGCAAACAACTCAAGTTTATCCTTCTTTATGGCAGAGTAGTACTTCATTGTATATAAACACCACATTTTCTTCATCTATTCATCTGCTGACAGACATATAGGCTGCTTCCAAGATTTAACTATTGGGAGTTGTGGGTCTATAAACATGGGTATGCATACATCACCTAATATGATGTCCTTTTGGGAAGATGTCTATAAGGGGAATAGCTGGGTGAGATGGAATTTCTATCTTTAGTTTTTTGAGGAATCTTTATGCTGATTTCCAGAGTTTTACTAGGTTACATTCCCACCAACAATGTAGAAGGGTTACTTTTTTCCTGCAGACTCATTAGCATTTGTTAGTATTTGATTTCTTTCTGATAGATGTCCTTTCTGGAGTAAGGTGGAATCTCAGTGTAGTTTAATTTCCATTTCTCTGATGTCCAGAAGTGTTGAACATTTCTTCACTTATTTGCTATTTGTACTTCTTCTGAGAAGTATTTATTCATTTCAGATGCCCATTTTTGATTGGGTCTTTTATTTTATGAGCCTACCTCTTTTTGAGTTCTTTATATACTCTATATATCAATCCTCTGTTCCATGAATAGCTGACAAAAAATTTTCCTTTTCTATAGGATGTCTCTTCACTCTGTTGGTTGATTCCTTTGCTGTACAGAAGCACTTTAACCTATATGTTAACTTGATATTATTTCTTGTGCAACCGGGGCTCTGTTCAGAAAGTCCTTGCTTATGCCTAGTACTAGGCGATTCTTAAACCTAAGCCAAAATTGAATTACCTGAGAATGTTTTGGAACACACATGAGTGAGGACTATATCCCCAGACATTCTGATTTACATAGTTTCCTATAGAATTTGGACATTAGTGTTACAAAAAATGACCAAGTCTCTAAGTTACGGGAAAGGGATTGGGAAGCTTGTTTTTAGTGAGATGGATGTATTCTAAAAGTACATCATGATGATGGTTGCACAGTTCTTTAAATATGTGAAAAGTCATTGAATTATGCACTTAATGTGAGAGCTTTACAGTATGTATGTATGAATATACCTCAATAAAGGAATAAGAAAAAAGCTACAGGATACAGTACAAAGGTTACTCAGAAGAGTGTATTTTTTTCAAAATGCACTTATTGGAAGGAAAAAAGACTGAAAAGAAATGAATATCCCATCCAATACAAGATATTAGAAAAAGAACAAAAGCTACAAAAATAGAAGGAAAAAATACCAAAGATAAACACACAAATTTGTTGGGAATAAAGCTAGTTACTCAAGAATGAATTATTTAAAAATAACAACTTAATGAGCAAATCTCTACTAATTGTAATAAATAAAAAAACACAATAACAGTGCAGATGGTGAAATATGAGTATAATTTGAATAGAAGACATGATAAAATACTGGAATAGTATATGCAAATTTATAATAGTACAGTAAGAAACTAGATGAAATGGAAGAATTCCATTCCGGGAGAGCTACGCCTCACACTCAGCTTACCTACTCCCTTGGTCATCCTTGGTTTCACTCAATCTTGGATGCTAAGCATTTATCTTGTCTTCTAAATTGATGACCCCTGTTCTCCTTTTTGTGGCCTATCTAGAATACTACTTCTGATATTCTTTTCCCTCTTAACTTATATGTGTTCCTATCTATATCTCAATCAATTAGAAGTGCCCTCAGCTACACTATCTCTCCCCTAATGGAGAACAAAGCATTTAAGTTTCTTCTGACTTCTATGCTGGTCCATGTAGTGTTTGCTAACTTGAAACACAAAACTTCTGAAAAAACTTAAATGTTAAGACACTGGTATTACCCCTGTGCTGTACTTCAAATAATTACAGTGTAAACACCAGTTACCATGGAACTGTTTGGGGAAACAGTTCCAATTTCAAATTTTCTAAACTACTATATGCAAAAAACATTAAATTATTTTCAGAATATTGGGTTATCAAAATTTTATCTTTATACTATTCCTTACACCTGCCAAAGAACGTTGTTAAAATATTCTAGATATGCCTTCCTTCTTCTATACCCTCAGTGGCCCATATAGCCTTACCCGCTAATGGTCACACTCTGTTTCATGACTCTGTTCCCTGGCCACAGCTGACTGGGATAGGATAGACACTTGACCCAAAGAACCTAACCATCATCGTTCAGTGGACCCTGATTTGATTCAAAAGAAGATAGGCTGAATAAATTAGAGTCCTCTAGCAGGAAGTGGAATTGAAAAATTTGTGAGGTTAAATAATCACAACAGGGCTGGGGATTTAGCTCAGTGGCACAAGTGCCTGCCTGGCAAGCGTGAGGTTGTGAGCTCAATCTCTTGGCACTCAAAGTAAATAAATAAACAACAGCTGGTCTGTATGCCTCGAGCAAGCTGCAAGCCACTCTCTAGAAACAGGGTCAGTAGAGCACAGAGAGAAGGAGGGTTGCCATGGGTTTGTTGATGGTTTGTTGTTCCCAAGAGGAAGGCAAAGGAAAGGTGGCTTTCTGGCTCTGGTTCTGATTCTGGTGCCTTTGTATTTTGGTAGACACCATTTTTGAAGTAATTTCAGTAGGTTCTTTGCAGCCAGAATATCTCTAAGTATAACAAGAATCTGGTGGTCTTGTTTTTAACAAAAGTGGAAGTCATGGTCACTAGCTATAGCAAATCTGCATGGTCCAGCAACAACAACATTCTTTCAAAATGTTTTCAATTGACAATAAACCTTTCTAAAAAGAGACAGGCATCCCTCACACGACTAGTGGAAACACACTCTGGTTCAACTCTTCTGAAGGGCAAGTCAATGAAATAGATACCAAAATTCCTTAAAATACATGCTGTGAGATTCTCTTCATAAAAATATATGTAGAAAAATCTGGCAGTATATATTCAAATAGTAATAATAGTTATTTCTAGATTACAATATTCTAAATGATTTAAATGTTGTACTTTTCCACAATGATTATTTCCTACAGTTTTTCTCAAAAACAGATGTTTAAAATATGAAAACCAGCTAGCTCTCAGTTACTGAGTTCCAACTTTTGCTGAATACTTTACAGGCATTGCCTCATTTAATTTTAAAAGCACTACCACAAGGTAGGTACTATTATTCCAACTTTACAAACACATTGAAGTCCAAAGATGTTAAGAAAAATTTTTTTCTGACCCAAATGACCAATGAGCCATACTGAAATGTAAACTCCATGAGAGCAGGGATGTCATCTATTTTTTAAAAAAATGAATGATGGGTAAAATCAGGCTTTGTACTCATGTATGTCTTACTCTAAAGCCTATGTGCCAAAACCTTCCCTCAAACAAAGACACCCTTCTGAAGTTTATGACATTGATAAATGTGTTAGTCTTTTTAATTTACTTCACTTAAAATATAAATGACAAAGACAATGAGAAATGCTTATAGAACATGATGATGCCATAGGAAGTATAAAGTCAAATGATAGGTTACTACATCATAAACTTAGTTATAAATAAGCTTAACAAAACCTAATTCTATAACGTTTATATTTTACTTGAATTAGTATTTGTAGTCATTACTAGAAAACCAGTACTTGAACATTTGACCCTTACATATGAATTCAATTCTGAATTTATTGTATCATTATTTATATGGAAATACTCAGCTTCTTTTATATAATTTGACTCCTGATAGCTTTCCTAGAAGCTAGCACACTAGAAGGATGAATAGTTTTGATATTGCTGTTAAAAATCATAATTTATTTCTTGGTAGTTGCATAGCTTGTTAATCAGCATAAAATACTATTTTTGGAGGAAACCTCACATTCAAGGTATAATTTTATGATAGTTATAGCAATGTCAACCAGAGATATTAGATTAAGGCTTTAACTTATTACAACATCATGTTTCTAGCTTCTATGTCAACTTTAATAATAGCAATTCAGTATCATAATTACCAGATCTTGCCCAAAGATCAAGAAATATAAGCTAGTTACAGTTATTAAATTTACAAAAGGTCAAATTTTCCATACAGCATCATTTGATTCTAAAACTTTCTGCCTCTTCTTTGCTTACTGTGTTGCTGATTAGTTCAAGCTCCAAGCCTTAACATTTCAGATGATTCTACTAAAGGTGTTCCTCTCACGTCATTTTGATTTAATATGGTTTTGAGAGTTTAGGGAAATATAACAAGAAAAATGAATAAAATCTAAGAAAAATAAATAATGTAATTTTAAAAATCACTATTTGAAGACAATTCATTATGTATCCGTCAAATGCCCAGGGAATTAATGAAAAAAAAAAAATAAGTGGTCAGATAAACTATAAAATGTAGGCCTACCATGTGGAGCTCAGGAAAGGAGAATCCAGTCCACTCTTCTTGTGAGTCAGCAGAGGCCATGCTGGGTCTGGGAAGAGCACATCAAGAAGCTAGTTTGATCTTCCCATAAGTTATGCAAATTAGGCAAGGCCCAGGAAGAGAGAAGCCAGATTGCCTTTCCCCAGAGCAGACCAGCGTGAGGGCTGAGAATCAAGACTCAACACACCCCCAACCCTAAGCCAGTAGCAGGTTCAGAAGCCAGGCTGAGATGATAGCAACCAAGGTACAACAATAACTAAATGCTTATATTGTTGAACTGACTTTGCAGGACTAAGGCCAGTAGCCTAAGCATCTATTAGGAGGATGACAGTATACATTATGGCAAATATAGGGGATTTCCTTCTGTTTTGTTTTTGAAATCCAATATTATTCTCATTGTTTTGTTTTGCTCTGATTTTCTGTTTTAGTCAATGCTCTGTTTTGATTGGTTTTATTCTATTTTGTTTCATTCAATTTTACTATGAGGAAATGGACAACTATTGTGAAGATAACAAGATATAAATGGTAGCCACTGTTGATGACTTATTGTCCTGTTTTTTATTTTAAAGAGAATAAAACCAAGCCCAAAAAAAAAAAAAACAGAATAAAGCCAATCAAAACAAACCAGGGTAAGTGACAACAGTCTTCAAATCAATAGGAAATCACCAATGGTTACCATAATGCCTCTTGTTGCCTTTAGAATAGCTGCAGATACCTTTAGACATAGTAAAAATCAAACAAAACAGAACAATGAATGCAATAAAGGACTTCAGAACAAGATGAGAGTAAATCCAAAATGGCTACCATAATCTATCTTGTTATCTTTGAAATAGCTGCCCATGCCATTGGATATAATAAAATCAAACAAGATAAAAGAGAATAAAATCCAACCCAACAAAACAATGAAAATGATAAAGGACTTCAAAACAAGATAATAGGGAATTAACAATGGCTACCTTCAGAAGGAGGTCCCCCATAGGTATAATGCATATTGTTATCCTCTGAATAGATGATCAAACTACTGGCTTTAGACCTGCAAAGTCAGTGAAACACTAGATACTACAAGCATTAAATTGTTTTTTAACCTCAATAAACTGTCATTATAGCCTGTGTTTCTCTGGATCAACCAGACACTTATGGTGGAGCCAAGGGGGTCGTTTTTATGGCTCTTCTTGTTTTCCAGCCCATGTACCAGAAGGACTGGCATCTGGCTCTTCCCCCCAGTAGTCCGCATATGGCACTGATTTTCAGGGAGGGCTTGCTTCTTGGTGACTTCTTGTTCTCTTCCTCCATTGTCTGTGAATGGCTTATTGTCCTGTTTTGAAGTTATGTACCACTTGCACTACTTTGTTTTGATTGGCTTTATTCTGTTTGTGTTTTTGGGGTTTTAGTCTCCTTAAATATATATATATATATATATATAGTAAAATTCTTTTTTTTTTTTTTGAGACAAAATCTCACTATGTACTCACTATATAGTGCAGGCTGCTCTTGAACTTGCTTTTGTAGCTCAGACTGGCCTCAGTCTCACAGCAATCCTCCTGTCTCAGTCACCTAAATGCTGGAATTACAGGTGTGTGCCACCAACCAGGCAAGATCCTTTTTAGAATTTAGAAATAATCCTATAATATTCATTGAAAAAAATTTGAAGATAACACAAACTACAAAAAAGAGAACAATGAGCAAACAAAATAATGTCAGTAAAACAAGAAAGAAATTCCAAGAACAGACTCAATTTTATATATATAAGGGTTAAATAAATGGCCAAGTGCAACATTAAATAATAGGAATAATTTGAACATATATATATGTATCTACTAGTAGTTTGAATTAAATTATTTAAGACTGAATACTTCATACAACACCTATAAATATACCCCCAGAAATCTACATATAAATAAGAAAGTTAAAACACTATAATGAATGAGTTTTATTCAGACCTCCAGAAAAGATGACCAGTTTAGTTTTTTTAGTTTAAAAAACTGGGAGAAATTACAAAAGAGGGGCTTATGGTTTCATAAATTTAAAAAGCATTTCTATTTAAAAGTTGCAAAACCAGGGAGAAATTAGAGAAGCATATTAATTTTTTAAGCTACTGGAACTTGTGTGACCCATTGTATTCTTTGTACCTGTATAGTACAGGGTGCACAGCAATTGTCTAACCGATGTCTGATCAAATATTGTACTAATTAACTTTGATTAATTATATGGTAAGACACAGTAGTGAACTTAGAGTTTTATTAGTCTACTGCAACTAAAAATGATGAAAGCAAGTAAATTTCCTTGGCACAGTTCCCTCTAAAGCATGGTCAGGAAGCTGTCTAACCAGTTGTAGAATGGACCAGTGATAGAATTGCAGGTAAACTATGGAGGTGATATCAAGCCACATCGAGACCACCACATAGTTGTCGGAAAGTGATGGCATCAAACTGGTCACACTTGTTTGGGATAGTCAGTGAATATATGGCTTGATTCAGTTATGAAGTATTTTTCAAGTTGGGAGGCCCAAAGACCAGAATGCGGGATAACAAGGCATAAACAGCAGTTTCAGCTGCTAAACAAAGGGTATGATTGTGTTTAAAGAGGCGAGAGAGAGAAGAACACATACTTTTCATCAGTATTTTTTCTGGGGTAATTGCAGTACCCATCAGCACTTAGACTTGATATTAGTTTCTATCTAAGGCAAGCGAAGAGATTTAAAAGTCAGTATATGATTGCTCTTAGTGCATACAATAAGGGAAACATTGATTTATAATCATTTAGTAGTTAGAAATTCTATGCAGGAAAATGTTTCTGCCTTATTTTCTGAGCCCGCTTTGTGCTGACTGCTAGAAGCATTTACACATTTTTGCAGAGTCAGTAAATGACTTGAGCATTGCTTACTTGGAGAAGGGTAAAAAATGATCATTTTGGTTTTGTCAAGACCTTGTTTTTCAATTCGGTGTTGGAATCTGGTTTTGGAAACATAGAAGCCTGGTGTAATGTTTGCTGATGATACTAAACTAAGTGTTTCTGTCTCGTAATCCTATTTTCCCAAGGGGTGAAAATAAACCACCCGGTTAGGGAAACTGGGAGCACGGAACTGTCCGTCTTCATTTAATTCCTAGATCCAATGTGTTTATACTGTTATGATGTCTCCATATCTGTATCTGGAACAACTCTTTCATCTGTCAGCTAGATTGAAAGTTCGTTCAAGATCAATAGAATTTTTTTTTTTTTTTGCTATTATTACGTGGGCAGCACACAGGCTATTGGATTGAACAGGGCAAAACAGAATGGCAAACTATTTGTTTCCCAATTATGTTTACAGTAGCTTCCTGGGCACAAAGACGAAAGGACAGGTTTCTAAAAGCTATTTGGGAAATAGCTGGTAATGACAGACCCAGTATTAAGCACATGTAAAATAGATATTTCTACAGTGGCAGGATGAGAGAAACTGATATACCAACTATTTCAAACTCCATGATCAAACTGGAATAATATAAAAAGTGATTGTAATCTGAGGTGGTAGAATTCAATTTTCCTTGCATTATGGAGATTTCTCTGGGCAGACCCAGGTTAAATGATTGCTCTGAGGTTGATGACAAACTGATTCCCAGTGCCAGCAATGACTTCAGTCTGATGGCAACCTTTACAAATTGCTTCCTGTAAATTCTTTGTGAGAATAACAAGCAATTCATTCTGCTTGAGAGTGACTTTTAGCTAAGGGACTCCACCCAACAATCTGGATTTAATAAAACAAAATACTCTTTGGTATTACAAACATCCTTTTTTCAGATGCAAGTTCCCCACATAGGTTTTTATAAAAGCAAAGCATTTTGGCTTTCTATTCAGTGAAAGCCAAATGGATCCTTATGCATCACCAACAATTAGTATACATGATGAGTTGGTGAGGAAGGCTAGGAGTGAAGGTCACTGAAAAGTCATATATGCGTGTGCACATATAAGATATTCAGGATAATGCTCGCCAGCTTTTAAAGTCACAATCAGAACAATGCTTGGTCATTTAATCATTCTTTCACTCACTTATTCAACACAGTTTTTACTGAGTATGAGGCACTGTTGTAGGCTATCAGGATATACTAGTTGAATATAATAGACAATCCCTTTGCTCTCATGGAACTTACATTTTAATGAAGAAACAGAGTGAGCCAAGAAACTACTTGAAGAAAAATTCCTTTAAAGAAGACAATGTATATAATAGTCAAGAGAGAGAAATTCTTTGCTTAGAGAAGATATTAGGAACACCTATGATTTTGTGACTGGTCATAGATAAAATCATACAAGTAAATATTTAACTTGGCATTGCTCAGATATTATCTATAATTTATGACCTAGTTCCTGAACTCAAAGAGGTTGCAGTTCCAACTTTCAAGGTGTTCCTGTCCATTATGCAGGCAGAGGGAAGGAAGAACCATTAAACCATAACAAATTTTTTTCATCATCTGAATCAGAGATTTTTGCGTTCAAGGTTACATTCACTATGAAGAAGGTACAGGACCCTTAGGGCTTGCTGGATTCAATTCTTTGCCACTATATGTCTTTTCTTACTTGATAAAAAACTAATGTAGATATTGGCATGGTTTCTTCTTTTCTTTTTTTTTTCTTAATCAGAAAGAATGACCAACTGACTTGCCTACTCCATATTTTAAAAAGTCATTAAGCTTACTTGAAAAATCAGGTATAGAGTACAAAACTACAATAAGGCCCCATTGATTCCATGATTTTGAGTTTCCCAAGTCCTTCATGTAGCATTATAGCCATGATCAATAGAGGTATGATATTAGTCTGCTGTGTGAACACAAATATATCCAGCCTGCATTTGGAGGTTGCATTTAGGTCCCACTGTCACTTAGGTATTCTTGAATTAGAAGAAGCCATGGACTATCAAGAACCAGTTGGCATGAAAAAAAGCTGGAACAACCCCATCCCTACTTTGTCCTCAAACTTCAACCTCTGGATGTTAGTTCTTCCTGGGAGCTGTTTTTGGTTCTTGTAAGTTTGCGTGTTAAACACTGTCTACAGTAGGGTGGTTAGCTTGGTTTATGTGGTGGTTATTTCTCTAGCCTGCTCATGTACTACAACCTTCTGTTTCACTGTGTGGCCTTCTCTCACCATTCCTGTTAATCTACCCCTCATAACTCTTTAAGTATTCCAAGAGACCGGCACAGTCATTTCCATAGGCAATTACCTTAATCCCCTTGTCTGGCATATTTTATTTTCTTAGAGCTTTTTGAAGTCATCTACATCTCCTCTCCAGAGCAATCTAAGTAAGGTTTATGCTTGACAGCTCCAGAAAGGGCCTAGAAAGTGTTTCATCCACAGTCCAGCTACAACCAGCAAAAGAAATGACACATTTTTATAGAGTTCCTTAATCTATTTCATACTTCAGTGTTCTTGAGCACATTCTGATATCCACTTGGATGAAGGACAGTGCTACTTGAATCAGTGTAAACCTCATGAATGTGTGACACACTTAACTTCTGATCCTCCTGAACCTACCTACTCCAGAAACTTTTTCTCATCAGTAAGGCCAAAGGAGTCAAGCTGTTTTCTCTAGTCTTCTGTCTAGAGTCCTTGGAGATAATAAACCTTTGTAGTTAATAATAGGGCTCCATTTTACATCAAGTGAATAACTGATTGAAGTAGCTATTTTCCAGAACCTTCCATTCTTTTCTCTAAGCCATCAAATACTTATGAAAAATGTGAATCAAACATTACTGATCTGAGAAAAGTGTTTCTAGATAAGATTATAGGTAAGTTGGACCTATAGGTTTGTGGTGGATTGACAACTGGTGGTCAGCTTGTAACACCCAGCTGAACTGAATCAGTGTGGTGCTGGGTGTGAATGTCCCACCTGAGGATTGTTACCAACAACATAAAAAGGAGAACAAAAGAGGAAGAATTAGTGTGGTGTTTGTTATTGGTTCTCCTGGAGGAGCTTCTCAGGTCTCTTTCCTGATATGACCTTGGCTATTCTCATCCATGGAAAACCTCGGGGCCTCGTTGTTGCTGAGAATAGCTGTGGTTCACTTTGGGGAACTCTGGTCCTCACTTTGAGCATTGTTTCCTGGCTCCAGTACAGATTGCTCAGCCTACTGACACAAATTCTTCATCCCACTGGCACAGACTTTCTGGCCTCCACTGCTGACCTTTCAGCTTTCCCTGTGCAGATTTGTGAAATAGACTTGCATGAGACATTGTCATGGGCTCTCAATCTTCAGCTGGACTCATACAGGACATTACCATGGGATCCAGGCTGTCAGCTGGATTCTCTGGGTTTTTAGTGTGTGGACAGATTTCTTGCACTTTTTTGTATTTGACTCTTTTTGTGACTATTATAAAATAATACTATAAGTTATATGTCCTGTATTAAGTTGTTTTCCTTGCAAACCCTGACTACAACAAGGTTCTTCTCTTCATGGAGATGTTTCTCAAACTTTTTGCTCCCTTTGTCTTCTAGAAGATCAAAGTCAATGGCAGCATCTAGTAAGGCCTGACTTCACCCCTTCCAGGACTTTAGGAGTGGAATCTGAGACAGCACTAAACCCTGTTTCTATCATCAGCACAAGTTCCTGGTGATTTTCAGCTATTAAGCTTGGAAGCAGCTCCCGAGGCTTTTTAGTGGACGTGTACCATCATTAGAGAATCTAAAAGTCTTGTCTCTGTCAGAGTCCCGGTTCCCTGTAGAAGTCATCCAATTTCATGTGTCCTCTAAACACCACTGCAACAGCTGCCAAATTATCCTATTTTTATAAGCCCCAAAGACTTTTTCCATTCTACCTCTTGCAAGCAAACAACTGTACATAGTAGATAGTAGCTACACTGTTTTATTATTTTAAATTGTGGTTTTTATCATCTGCTGTTATTTCTTATAGTTCTTTATCCATATGTTTTTTATATTTATCACTCCTACCAGCAATATAATGTTTTACTGTAGCAATGTATCATTTCTGATGTCTGCCTATTTCCCTACAGGTATATGTATAAGCCTTTTCTAATTTTTGCTTACAGTAATGAGTATTTCTACATATACCCTTTGTATGTGTATGTGTATGTATTTTCTCTTCTCTGAATTAGACTCATATTTATGTTACATTTTCCAAGTCAAAGGAGGTAATACATGAGGTACAACTTAGGGTGTATCCTCTGGAAGACTGCCTGTTTGAAAACTGTCTCTATCACTATTTCTGTGAATTTGAACAAATCACCCTACATCACTGATATATGGTTTCCTCATCGAAAAAATAGGGATGGGCCAGGATTTAGCTCAGTGGCATAAGTGCCTGCCTGGCAAGCACAAGGTCATGAGTTCAATCCCTGGTACAAAAAAAAAATAGGGGTAATAACAGCACATATCTCTTGTGCTTTATATTATAAATGAGATAATATATACATATAAACCCATGGAAATATACTTAACACATGGTAAGCATACTACCATTTTAGTTATTATTGTATGAGATGCTCAGCATATTGTTTATTACATTCTAAAACTTGGTAAGTGCTAACTTTCTTATTTTTATATACCCAAAGTACTATAATTATGGTGAAGTATTTGATTATTTCTATCAATTGTGGAAGTGTAATCTCAGATTGTAAGAAGTTTCAAATTTTAAATTTCTGATTTATGCCATTTATATCCAAGAGGCTTTACAGGAAGAGTGACACCTTACAGAATTATAAGCTGCTCCTAAACTTTTGTCTTCATACATTATTGTATTTATTTTATTGGTACAAGGATTCTACTTACATTTATCTACATTTATATGTATTTTTGTCCATTGTGATAGCTGGAGTCCTTGGTTTCACATGTGGACTTCAATCTCTCACATGCAGGGAGAGGATAAATAAGGTTGGGCCTCCAAATCACCTGTCCCCAAGGCATGTAGGGCTGCTTAGTTCCCCCTGTCTCTGGCCTCTGCTATTCTCCATGTCTTAGCTTCATTTCTCATCCTGGCTTTCTCCATGTGGTCAGAAGCGCAGGTTGTTGATGACTGCATGTCTTTATTAGCTCTGCTTTCCCAGGGAAGAAATCCTTTTGGCCTAGTTTGGGTCAGTTTTTCACCCTTAAACCAATCAACTTTGGCCATGTACTTGGGTGCTATGATTGGTGGTTCCTGTTAGAGCCATTTGTTTGTAGTGGAAGGAAAAGAATTCCTCCAAAGAAAGAATGTGTAAAGGAATGGCTGTGGCCAGACCCAACCACAGATTCTACCACCTCAAGTTATTTGAGGAGCTTGATGTGTTTCATATCTGCTTCCTATTCATACTCTGTGAATCTCCTCCTCATGTAAAAGTTCATCTCTGATCATTTGACATCAAGATATATTTCTCCCTTCTAAATGTTTACCATTTCCTTAAAGTTTTGGAAATATACTTCCATGACTATTGAATAAATGTAAGATGGCATCAAGAAGCATATTGAAGAATGACTGTACAGAAGGCATTGCTTGGGGGACACCAGAGAGTCAGAGAGCTTCAGCACTGTAGAAAATTCATTCCTTAATAGGTTTGCAAAATATAAATACAAGATGAAAAAGGAAAGGGTGTACAACAGTGGTTCCTCAACTATGAAGATTATGGTCTTAAAGGCTTTGAGCCAGAAGTACTGTGGTTCAAAGGTTTAAATTCATATGACAGAGAAGACAACATGGCTGACCAGTGAGCAACAAAATACAAAGCCTCCCAGGAGAAACAACTCATGCGCCAGAATAAAACACCCTGGAGAGACCCAGACAGAGGGAGATGGATCCTCTTGACACAGGAAGAAATTAAAACGTAAAAAAGCTCATCAAATACTTCGGGACTACAACTGAAACAGCTAAACATTATGGGACACAGTGTTTTCATGGTGACTCACCAAGTTTGTGCCAGCTTGAATCTGCACTGGCAGGCAGAGCCGCCCGAACTTTTCCCACCGCCACTCACAGGAAGCACAGCAGCGCTGAAGTCAGAGGTTGGTGAGCCAATTGAGAGCGGAGCCGGTGAAGGGACCTCCACTGATCCACGGTCAGTGCTAGGAATGAGACTCCCACCACAACCAAATGGGTACAACCAAATGGGCGACATGTTGGAATCAGGCAGGAGGAGCCTGAACTGAGAGCGACAGTGACTTCAGTTGGTTCCTTCCTCCCCAGAGCAGATTCGTGGGATTTGCTTGGACTGGGCCACGCCCCTGGCCGGGACACAATTAGCTGTCCCAAATCGATTCCCTGCACCTAGCATGCACTAACTGGGTGAAGGCACCTGAAGTTTGGCTGGCCTGATGGGGAAGGGCAGGCATAGGCAGCTGCTGCTTACACCTCAGTGACAAGAGCAGGCAGGAGAGGGCGGAGGCCCCTCACCAGCATGCTTTGGAGGAAAAGTGGCCAACAGGGAAGGGGGCTGGGAGCTATACTGTAACCTATGTGGAGGAAACCAGGGCCATGACAGGAGAGAGAGGCAGGAGGAGGCCCCCAGCCCAGAACCCTGAGAGCACTGATCCAGGAGAAGGAAAAATAAGGGAGGCTGAGGGCAGCAAATACACAACATCAGACATGGCTTCAATGGATATTAAGAGATATCTTTGGGACCTTGTAGATGAGCTCAAAACTGAAATATTAAATCAGGTAAAGCAGGATATGAGTAGAGTAATAAAAGAAATGCTCTCAGGAAGCATCTCTCAGGATGATACAGATGGAAGAAGGGAGGAACACAAAAAAAGGAGAGAAACATTTGATAAAGAATACAAAGAAAATATAGAATACATGAAGCAGATTCATAGAGACTACCAGGAAATTAAAAACTCCAATGAAAGCTGGCAAAACACCTTAAAAGAAACTAAGGATAGACTATCAAATCTTGAAGACAAGTTTGCAGTGTGTGATCATGAAAGGAAAGATCTCTTAAAAATAACAAGGAAACAGGTAGTAACAATACAAAGGCTAGAAGATGACAAGAGAATCTACAATTTAAGAATCAGAAACATGAACAAAGAAGCAGGAATACATACAGGCGAATTACAAAGGCCATTTACGGAAATAATTAAGGAAAACTTCCCAAGCATGGGAAAAGAAAATGACATTTGGTTGTGTGAGGCATACAGAACTCCAGCCACCTACAACCAAAGCAGATCTACACCCAGATATATAATAATCAAGATGCCAGAAATTCAATATAAAAACAGAATATTAAAAGCTGCCAGAGAAAAGAAACAGATTACCTATAAAGGTAAGCCCATCAGAATCACGGCTGACTTCTCAACACAGACCATCAGATCAAGAAGAGTTTGAAGTGAAGTATTTCAAGCCCTGAAAGAAAATAACCTCCAGCCCAGATTGATGTACCCTGCAAAACTGTCACTAGAAGTTGATGGAGAAACAAGATGCTTCCATGACAAAGAGGAACTGTTCGAGTTTGTGACCACCAATCCAACCCTACAGAGAATACTGAAGGACATTCTAGAGAGAGAGAAAAAAAATACCAGGATTTTAAAAACAGTGGCAGAAAGGCCTCAATGAATGGGGCAGGCAGTAGAATGAAAGAGAAAACTAGACAAACAAAGGCAGAAAAATAGCATAGCAGAAATGAGGCAGAGAAGGATAACTAGAAACTCTAACATAGATGGCCTTGATACGCTATATTGTTAATAGTGGACCAGGATTTAAAACCCACATTACTCACCCTACTCTGCTTAGATGTATTATATTCTGTTCCAGTCATTCTACCTATACTAGATTTGGGGACACAGACAGTAATCCCAAAAATAACAAGATATAGTGCGGTAATCATCCTTAATTTCCTATTAACTTAATCTAAAGCTCTGTAAAACCTACACTGTTTTACCATGACTGATTGTAGTCGAATCTGGTTTGTTGGATCACTGTTTTGTATTGATAGATTTTATTGAAAGCTGTTATGATTGATAATATCAAGTCTGAGAGTATAGGCAACTGCACTGAAGATGACAAGATCCACTAGAATATCCACTCTGTTTTGATTATTACCTGCCTTTGAAGCTTTATGCTGTCTACAATGTTTTATTTTTACTAATATTGTTATTTACTGCTATACTCAATCATACTGCTATATTCAATTATGCCTGATGATATAGACATTCTATTGAAGATAATAAGAAACAACACAGTAATCATTGTAGATCACCTTGTACTGTGGTTTTATATGACTTTTTGGTTTCATGTTTTTATAGGAATTTGTTTTGTTTTGTCTTGCTAAGTTTTGTTTTTCCCTCTAATACAGAAAGTATAGAAATACATGCAGAAATT